>WTSP01013164.1:27385-40487 GCA_025331215.1 Actenoides lindsayi
ACCCACTCCTGCCTCAAGCACCTTCTCAGGGTCGGGAGAGGGAATGGCCATGATATGCCCTGTTCTAGCCATAGCCAGCTGGCATATGACTCCTCAGGAATCGCAGACAATTGTAGTAAATTAAAGTAGACCTCAGGCTACCTTACATAGGCTGGGCCAAGTCAGGAGAGGAGAAACACGCAGCTATAATTAGGATAGAGTTCAAGAAACACATACGCTCTTAATCAAAAACATTTTTCCTCTTAATTTGGTGGAGCATTTGTAGTTTTAAAAAGGTGTTTGCAGCCTAGCTCCTGTCCTTCCCATCTCTGCAGCCACAGGTATAAATACTAGCAAGTCTAGGCAAGAAGCAGCATGAATGGAAGGGAATATTACCTCTGCCATGCAAATTCTATCTCTACTGCACTCCCGACTTTTGAATCCTAAAAGAAGGGGCCAGATAACAAAAATTAACTACAATGCCAGGGCTGACACTGAAGGCACTCCTCCTCCTCCCTAAGAGATGCATCAGGTAGGTCACTCAAAACAGGCCGTCCCCTAAAGATTTCTGCAAGCTAAGAGCCAAATCAGAGAAAAATGCAAACTGTAATTCTGATGTTCCACACAATTTCAAAAAAAACTGAAACCAAACTGGAACAACACTCGAAAATAGTGGTTCAACACCCTTTTTCTTTTTTCTTCTGTAATTTTGCTGCCTGGATAGCAGTTGGCAAGAAAGGTGGTTAATACCATTTACAGATTCACCCTTAGGTTAGTCTGTCAGAAGAACAACATGCCTACAAAGACACCGGAGAACTTCACAAATGTGAAAGATGAGAACTGCCTAATAGGAAGCCATTACACATTCAGGTCTTCAAAGCCTGAAACCAAATTGCAAGTAGCTTTGCTTGTGGAAGACAAGAGTTCATTTCAAGGAACTTCCTTAAAATAGGAGGCTCTCCTAAAAATCAAGATTTTTTAAAAAATCTTTCTAAAATCATGAATTTTACCTTGGGGAAGTGAATTCATACAAACTTTTAGAAATGGGATGGGATGCTGGATGCAACAGTGTTGCGGGAGATGTCAAAAATCAGCTGCATAAAACCAAGCCAACAAACTTAATTTTTGAAGTTCTCTCTTGTCTTCAGAGAGAAATAAATCTGTCTATGGCTGCAGGCATATTTTATTAAGGGGAGAGGGATCGGGAAGTTGGCAGAGACGGTGGCGAGGTTTGTTTGCATATTTTTTTGCTCTGCTTCTGTTTTGTGGGTTCATTTTAAGTTACCCCTGTTCTTTGAGGTTAAATAAAACCCCATATTTTTGTCTGAACACATTTCCAGTCTTCAAGGTCCTCTCAGATCTCCTAACAAAGAACTATATGAGAACTTATATCTGGTAGAGGACTTATATCTGATAAGATTGATTCTCATTAAAATATAAAGTAGCTGTTTCAGAACACATTGCTTATTTTCCCTCAATCACTTGCCCTGTCTGCCCTATTAATATCATCATCACTTACAGAGACAAGATACAAAAAGACTGCCAAAATATTTTAGCTCCCTGTGGCAGGGACTGTAAAAAATCCATCTACTAGTCTCTAATTTCTAAATCTTACAGTTATAATAATGAAAGAAAACAGTAAAAAAAAAAACAAATTATTTCCCCCTTTCTTAAGTGTAATGACTTGAAGTCCAGACCCTGCCAAGGTTAGAAGCATAGGAGATACTGACAGAAGCAAGAACTGCACTCTGTTCATCTCAAGGCTTTGCCCAGCTGACCAATCTTACCAATTTTCAGTCTCCTTGTCATCTTCTTAAGAAGACAGTGTCATATCACATCTTCTGGATTTCTGCTGGATCTCAGCCTGGCTCAGTTTAAAGCTGCCTTGGAAGAGGTAATGTTCTGCCAAGGAAATAGCTTCAGGGACAGCCGACACGAAGTACATAGATAATGATACACATTCAGAAAGTGTGTTGTGGTTTGGAGCAGGAGAGGGAGAAGCTGCCAAAGCTTTTGCAGAGTCACAAGGTTAAGCCTTCTCTGCATAGAAGCTCTCACAAAAACACCATAGAACACTAATCCTTAGAAGCAGCAGCCTAAGGACCACTGTTGCTCAACCTCTCAAATAAGAGTATCCATCCAGGAGCCCAGAAGTATACGCTGTTTACAATGTGCTAACAACATTAGTTGATTTGCTGCACACAGTGAGAAAGGGAATCTATGCACAACTTCCTACCCATGGATTAAATTGCTGCTTAAAGTTTTCTGCTTTTGTACCGTCGACAGTGCCGGGTATATACTGTCATCTACTTGCTAGGAGGCCTTTGTCCACCTCTCACATACCAGACTAGGAAAAAGCAAATGAAAGAAGGTGTGGGGAGACTTAAGAATGTTGGTTAGATTCATTCTGTCCTTATCATCTAGGAAGTAAATAATGGAACGAGAAGAACTATTTAAGAAAGACAAAAAGGAACTGCAAGGCAGGATTTTGGTGAGGACACGCTGCAGAAACAAAGATGTAGTTGTGTAGTGGTACACAAAAACATTGTCCAGGAGAGAAACAGCTAAGGTAAAGCAAACCAGTCTTGATATTTTCCCTAGGTGCATGGCTATGAGATGGTAGTGGAAGCTATCTGCATATAACCTAATGCCTCATCTATGCACAACCTCCTTCCTCTTGGGTGTCAAACTGCCAAAGTGCCCGTCCCTGCTCAAAGTCAAAGCTTCCAGCATTTCCAAGCATCATGTCTCCTAACATGCTACAAAAAAGCATGTTAAAAAAAACGTTAACAATCAAACATACTTTATGCACAGACCCACTGAAGTTAGGAAAAAATCAAAGTAGCTTAACTGAAAACAAAAGTGACCCTGGCTAGATGTCAGGGAAAGCTTTCTAACTGGAAGAGTAACAAAGGACTGCAGCTGAGCTCCTGAAAGGCTCTTTTAGTTGAGGTTTTCAAAAACAGATCAAACCAAAAGAACCTGTAAAGAATGAACCACGTATTTGTGACCATGACCTCATGTAATGCAATTCACTATAAACTGACTATATATCCTACTAATCTAATCCCCCTCTATCCCTATTGCTCTGCAAAAGCAATACCAAACATTGAGAAATGATGACTTTACCCTCAAAGAAAAACAAACAAACAAACAAATCAACAAATCATGGCACCTGCTTTAATTCTGAGCTTCCTCACAGAAATATGCAGGCTTACTGGCTTTAGGAAGTTGTCAAGGTTATCAAAATTTTTTACTTTTAAATTATTTACCAGTTATTTTAAGTGAGAGCAAGAAAGATATTCCAGGACTTTGCACTGATGAAAACACCAAAGTGAAAACCACTACAAGAACCAGACTATAGCATTGAAAATTTGAAGTCTTATGGAGAAATCAGAGACCCTTGAAGATACTTACGTAAACTGAACTACCACTACCACCATTTGTACAGGCTCTTGGCCAACAGCAAATGCAAGGTAATGCAACTAAATCACCTTATGGCAATCTAAACTACATTGAATTACTAAATATTTGCTATTCATGTATGTGGACAGAATGTTCCATAGAGATTTGTAAGAATCATCACAAACGCTGCATGCATGTAAAAGATTTAGATACTGTAGTCTCTAGTTCAGAACTAAATTTTAGATAAACTCACCAGAATCACAGAACTTTCAGCTCCCTGTCACTAGATAAATGACACTGTGCCAGTCAAAGCTTCCTTTTGAAATGCATTTTTAATATGTTCCTAGTAAAGAATTACAGCATTGCTTAGAGGCAAACATTTCTTTGTGCCAGCAGCAGCAGTTCCTTAAAACTGCTAAATCCACGCTTAATTATCTGGTATTGTTTGTTTATTAAAAATACAGACTCAACAGCATAAAATAGTCTGTCTTCTGTTTCTAGCATTGAGCAAGAAAATGCCAACTCATAACACAAAGTTGTTGCTTCCCAGTTTCAGCTCATGGGTCTAGATCTCATACACCAGGCATCGTAAAGGTACCTCAATGTCAGTGATACTGCTGTACTGATATTTACTCTGTAACTGGTAATTCAGGACTTGAGACAGTTTTTCAGAATCACCTGAGTGCCAAGTGCAATCTTTAGAGAAGACTTTTGAAAGACTCTTACGCAAGCGACCGAATACTTTTGAAAATAAATTAATGCCTGGGTCCTTTGTGTACTATTTCAGTCCTGCCTACGATTACGTGATACATCAGCATTGATATCATCACGATCTTTCTCACCAAGATCAGATCCTTACAATTTCATCTTTTTTCACACACATAATTTTTTCCGTGTTGATTTGAATTTTGTTTGCTTTGATACCTTATTGATTAAATGACATTTGAGATAATCCAACAAAGGGTATTATTGTTTTTTTCTCCTGTAGCAGAACATGTGTGAGATGACTGAAGTGTAACTACCAACTTATTTTGACTTAATCAAATGTCACTGGAGGATATAATTTCCAATTGAAGCAAAGGCCCAAAACCACAACAAACCTTAAAAAAATCCTTTCAAGTAGATCCAGCCTTCTATCTACATGAGGTAGATTAAGAAAAAAAAAATTAATCTGTTCCACTACGGTGCAAACAAGGCTGTTTTTTCACCAATATATTGTTTCTGCTCTATTCCTTAGCATGCATATAAATATATATATATATATATGTATATGTTTCAAGGTGCTTTAGTCTTCTCCAACACACTCCTTTTCCCACAAGTGAGTAGCCCATGTAATGTGAGCACTATTATAATGTGTAGCCAAACATACTGCAGGGGGAATGTATTGTTTTCCCCTGAAAGCACATTCAGTTAGTCAGAAAGTCTATGCCTGCATGCACAGAAAATCTTGAGGTTTAGGGGTTTGATGGGCTGGCAGGGCTGATGGGTTGATAAAGCAGGTTTGATGTATGGTGGGTTCTGTGTCTTGGTAAGGGCAGTACTTACTGTGGAATTAACTGCTCAGCCTTTGGCAGACAAGCTATCTTTGCAGCTTCGTGTTAGAGATGCTTAAAATCTTCAGACTTGCCCAGAAACCTTCTCCAGAGCACTTCTGGAACCACTGTGCACCTCCCTCCCAGTCTGCCCAGGGGCAAAGGCAGTCAAGCTGCTAATGCTAACCTATTCTCTCTCTCACTTAAGGGAAGGTTAAGCTAGGTAACTACAAAATTATTTGTATAAACTGTTTCCACGCAGGTTTAACTTTATACATTTTTGCAATGAAAACAGAACACCTTTAAGCAAAATCACAATAACCATGCAAGAACTGGATACACATCAGTCTAGAGCTACCTATACTGTGCGCTTATAATTTGGGGCAGATGCCCGGTGCAATTTACTCACAGCAGAATTCTGCACATTTATACTACCAGAGCAAAAACCTGAGGCTCATCAGCTATTCTACTTAGCAGAGACAAGATTCCCTGAACTGAAAACCTTGCCTCTCTTCCTGTCCATCCCAACCTGCTCCCCTCCCACACTTGCCCCATCTGCTCACTCGTGTATTGCTGCAGCCCTGAACTGAGACCTCTGTAGGGCAGGGCCTGCCTTTGCCTTGGCTGTTCGCAGGGCACTTTTATGTTTTATGGACGTGCTCAAGTGCTACCATAACTAAAACAGTGTATCACTCTAAAAAAACTCCAGCCTCAACTCTGTACAGGAGGAAACAGCTGAACACTTGAAAAATAACCTAAATCTTCATGGATGCTGGAGCATAAGCTAAGAGAGTGAAAGGCATTGTTTAATTAAATGTTCAGTCCCTTCTTCCAGACTGAAAATGGCTAGTGCTCCTAAGAGAGTGCAAGGCTTCTTTTCCGTACACTTAAAACAATCACCACTGCAGTTTCCTTTAAATCATTCCTCTGGTTCCCTCCTCCTACTTCAGACTTAAAAGAACTAAGAAGAATTGTGCCTTTCCCTGTATTATGATTTTTGTTTTCCTTTTTGCAAGCCTGTGCTGAATAGAAAAAGCCTGTATCAGGCCAGTCAGGTTTCCTATTCCCCCATAACTGTTCCTAACTGATTTCAAAACGGAAAGCACATTTGTATGCACGGCGAACTGCAGAGCAAACACCTGGTTCTTAAAGGCACTGTACACTCTGCTAGCTCCTGTAATTTACTGCTTCAGTGCATTCTTTCACTTCATTTTTTGTACACTCAGAAGTCTATGTTCAAAATTCAATTACACTACTTTTCTACAGTTCAAGTAGTTTTTCTTATCCCATATTCCTTCTGTAGGCAAGAAAAGCAGTATGAATCAGAGCAAGCTTTGAGAAACTAGTTAATAAGCAGCAGCCTGTTAGATGTCCTTCTGCTTAGAGATAATACTACTAAGTCCATCTGTTCTGTGTGGTGAGAGTCATGTAGGAAAAAAATGCCTAGTAAGAAGAAGAACATTAATACACTGTAAGCAAAGGCAGAAGAAATTCCAACGATTTTCAACAGAACTACATCAGTCCAGTGGTGGATTATGTACAAACACACACCCAGTATAATCACCTCAGGCTGAGCATGGAGATGGACATAGCATACATTTATATAACTTTGGAAGATGAGTGAATGCAGTACTGGCTTTGTGACTTTCCAAGTGCACACTTAAACTTCAGCAGAGCGGGCATATAAAAACCTATCTGTTTCGAATCGTCAGCAAGAGAAGACACATGGTAGGATAAAACAGATGAAATAGTATTAAAGAAAATGTCACCCTTTTGATTTTGGATTTGGGTGCATTGATTGTTTATCATTTTCTCTGGACACATTATTTGTTTATGAAAAGTTCTGGATTAATATTCTTGGGAGGGAGGGTTCTATAAGCACACTACACGTATGTCACACACAGCAACAGAAGTATTCCTGTATTCTGCCCCGCTGCAAACCTTCAACCCTGACCTACGTAGTATTCATGGACAAAAAATAAAATGTTCAGGTTTTCTGTAACAATCAATAAAAAGAAACAAGCAAAACTAAACAAAACACCACCAAAACCTCTATCTATAACAAAAAGCTGGTTTTGATTCATTCTTAGTTAATTCAATGCAGGTGATTTAATTCCCACCTAATCAAATCTTCCTCTCAACAAAGTACGCCAAGTCAGAAGCATGCTTTTCTTCTGCCTTCTGGAGTTTCTGCATGCTACAGTAAAAATCTTGAGTTCTTACAAAAGCACAAACAGGACAAATCACTGCAAAGAAAGATTTACAAATGAAAGAAATACTGAGAAACTTCTTTCCTTTTTTGACATTTTATCTATTCCTCTCTCCAAATAGATTAATTTCACCAAGACCCTTCTAACTTCTCTACAGACATGGACACTATAACAAAAATAAACCTATTCTTTTTCTGACCATGCATGTTGACTTTTTTTCACCTGTTCCCAAAGCAGCAGGCATCATAAACAACTTGGTTTGTATTGCAGCTTGTATTTAAATAAAGACTTCAGGACACATTTCAAGAAACCTACTTCTATAGCAGATTGTTTTCAGTAAAGTGGGAAAAAAAGAAGAAACAGATCTAAGATTCCAGAATAAAGATTCAGGCATGAAAGCAACAAACACAGCTTTCTTGCTCTAAACATACAGAGTCAACATTTGAATACTGATGAAAGGCTAAGGATGACTAAGAAAAAGTTTATCTTTTATTTGAAAGGCAGAAAGTTTATGCATTTCTTTTATGTGAATAACATGACAAGACCTAACACATTTTATTTTCAGCATCATCATTTACTAATTGATGCTACTCACAGAAACAACTTGGGTCCAATCTGAGTCCTCTCAAAGCTGGTGCCAAAGCACACCAAACACCTATTTTCTTCACTGTAATTGAAACCAGGTCCACAATTTAAAGTACTCCCAAATCAAGGAAAGGCTTTAGTAAATAACTACTCCTCTCACAAGAAAAAGAAATGTTATTACGAAGTTGCTGCCTGAGGATGAGAATTGGCTTTGGCAAGAACAGCCCAGGGACACCGGAGGAACAGCTGAAGGAGTCACAAGGTCAAGAGTTTTTTCATAATAGTAAATCCCCTCCATACCAACGTGGAGCATTGGGAGAGCAGAGAACACCACCCATTTTCAGAGAAAGATAGTTTGTAGAAGTGATTTTAAAGGCACTATAGCTTGTCAAGCCTTAATGCAGACGGACAAGACTACTGAAAACAATCCAGAATAAACACGGTACCTTTGAAGGACACCAAAAGCTTTTGTTTCCAAGTATGATCGCATGGCTTTACAGCTTGCTATTTTCCAGGTAAAAAATGTACCCACTGAAAAGAGAACTGAAGTGTTCAGCCAACTGAAATGTTATACATGGAAAGAAGGGCATGAAGGTACCTATTTTGCAAAATCTAGGTCCTGCGAGGGCACTTTGAGAAAAAAGAAAAAAAAAAGAACAGGGGGAAGAATATGGTTGAAGAGTCTGACATCATTTCAAAACAGAGGTGAATTATTTTATCTTTTGAATTTAAGAGCTTTATTCCATCCTGAAAATATTATTAAAAAAAATCTTTAAGCACCTTCCCTCCTTCCATACACAAAGCCGCCAATGCAAATCAAACCTAAAAAGCTGAGGGCAAGTCAGGACATTGACACACATCTTCAAACAGTTCCACTACAAGGTCTTGTGGTCTTCTCCCCTTCTTTCACAGAGGAAACAGCAATAAGAGAAAAGGTATTTGCCCAGGGCCTTTTTCGCCTGATCACCACTACTAAACTTAAGCTACATTTCTCCCCTGACCCCTTCTAAAGCGTACTAATTTCCTCCGAAGTAAGATCCAGACACAACTGTCAGGATCATTTGCTGCATGGTCCATGATATAAACAGCCTGATTTCAGTCATTCAAGCCAGCCTTAAACACTACCAAGTAATGCAAGTGCCTTCAAAGAACTCCGATACATATCACTCACCCCTTACAGTCACACTATGACAATCAGAATTACGATGAGAGACTCAACTTTCTTTTACTCTGGCATACTGAATAAACAAACCAACCATACAGACAAAAGATTGTCTGTCAGTATCAAGCACACTTCAAAGGTCCCTCAAAGGAAGGGGTCTGGGTTGTATGCAACACAGCATAGACGTGGCCAGACACACTATTTAGCTCAGGATGCAACAGACTCCTTGCACTCCCTCATATTGTCTTCCCAGGTAGTACAGACATGGCCACAGAAAAACACAGAAAACTGGAATTTGACAGTTCCTCAGCAAGAGCAAAAGCTGACAAAAGCAGCAGCAGTCTTGGCTTTACAGTTCCATTTGTTTCTGACACATGACTTCCTTTCCCTTCAACAGCCTTGATGAGAAGATTACACTGCCTCACGAACAACAGCCATCTTCTACACCGTAAGCAAACAGATAATACCACCAAAACAGAATTAGAGCAGAGGCAAGGCTTAATGCAGTAGTATTCTGTCTCTGGTGTTGGCCAACATCAGCTAGACAGTTGAAGATGTCTCCAGTAGGAAAATGTGGAGAGTCTGCTTTCATTTTACATCTCATACTCATATTCAGAGATTATCTTCTTTCAGAATGGTTATCTAACCATCTGCTTCAAGTCGTAAATCAGTGCTAAACTCAATCCTCATTACTCACCTAAGTGCTCCTCCTCATTTTTTTAATTTTGAGTAACAAGTTTCACCAGTGGCCTGTGGTACTCACACATGGCATTAAAAAAAAAAAAAAAAAGTGTGTTTTCCCTTTTGGATCTGAATGTAGCCCCTTATTAAGACAACTTTTGTTCTGGTATTCTGAGAGGAAAAAGAACTAAAACCCATTACATTGCTTCTAGCCACCATTCATACACCAAACAGAAGGTTTTCACAATTTTTTTACACTGTAACACTGAGAATCTGAATAAAACTGATAAAACAAACCCACAACTGTTATTTTCCATATCTAACTTATTTACTTGATTAATAATGAACTAAAGTGGGTATTACTGTAGACAGAACATATTTTTTTATGACATTACAAATAACTATTCTCAGACATAAATGAGAACTCACAGCGAAATATACAATACGTGAAAAACAAGAACCAGGTCTGGTGTTTTTTATGTGGATGATCTTTCTTCTGGATCCATCCTACAATATGCTCAACTGCCTTTAGTTCTGCAAAGTGTTATAGCATATGCTTACATACATTAGTAGCCATGTCAAATTTTACCACTAATTACATAGCGAAACTGCCATTTTCTGCCTTCCAAATACTTTTCATGCAATTGAGATATAAAAGATCCTCCTTTTCCATTACTAAAAGGCATTCTGTCTCACATTGCCAAAGAATTTATCCCTCGGTGCATTTAGTTCTCATTTTCCTGAGAAGACAGTGAAGTGCTGAGCCACTTACTGTCAAACTGGCTCACTCAACCACATACAGATTTTACCCACATACCCAAAACTTCAAGGACTACAGGAAGACAGACTGTCTTCTTGTCTGGCTTATAGAGAGCCATTTGTAGCCTTGTAAAGTTTAAGAGATAAATACTGACAAATAAGTAAGTACATCAACCACACAAAATGTAGCCCATTTTTTCCTCCACATTAGTAACTATCCGTGACTATAATGACTTCATTATGTATTTTGAATGTAAGTAGAAGTAGCAGCTGGATTTCACAGAATGTAAAGGATTCCACTTATTAAGTATAACTAAAACAAATACCTGATATGAGGGTTTGCCCCTTGTACACACTTCCCTGATGTCACACCAAATCAGAATGAAAGAATTCACCAGGAGAAATAAGAAAGAAGGGTTTGTTTAAATGGAAGCCTCACAAATCCCTGAGACTTCTAACAACCAAGCTTTAACATAACACCCCTGGTACTATGGGTTAAATGATGCATTCAACTCACTAAATTACCATGAACAATGATCAAAAATCCCTACACAGGTATTTTAAATTTTAGTTGTTATTTTCAATCATCATGATTTGTATCATCAATGCAAAGAAACTACTGAGGTGTCTTTTTTCCAGCTCTGGAAAGGTACTGCTAGAATTACATTTCACAAAAGGTCTCCTCCCTTGTCATCATATCATGCATTTTCCTCCCTCACTCACATTCCCAACTGTTTCTCT
Source organism: Actenoides lindsayi (assembly GCA_025331215.1). Classification (NCBI taxonomy): domain Eukaryota; kingdom Metazoa; phylum Chordata; class Aves; order Coraciiformes; family Alcedinidae; genus Actenoides; species Actenoides lindsayi. The sequence continues at coordinate 38,440 of WTSP01013164.1, forward strand.
CTCTTTCGATTTCCAGCCTCCCCAGTACTACTGTTTTCCTTTCCTCGGGTAAAGAATGCAAACCCACTGGCTATGCGATTACTGCTGTCTGTGTTCTCTTCTACACTTCGGACTTCAACCTTACTGAGCCATTTTCTTACAGGCAAGCACCTGCCTACCAAAGGGTCACTGAACACAGCCTTTTTCTGACCGGTGGGACAACAGGCAAAAGAAGGTATGGTATTTTTATTGTGATATTGAGATTTCAGCTTTAAAATATTCAGTATTTATGCTCACAAACCAAGTAATACAGCCTTCTGTAAGAGATAAAGAAGCACATTTCCCAGTTGGCAAAACAGGCAGGCTCTCCTCTTAATGCTGCAGCAAAACCAACCGAGCACAGTTCTCATTTCCCCGTGTTTCTATTGGTTTTCTACTTCAAGTAATAGCGTGGGTTGACCCCAAGCATGTCCCTTTGACCTTTGAGCCTACAGTGTTCAACCATCCCCAACAAAGGATGCGAAGGAAGAAGTGGGAACAAAAGCACAATCAATACTGAAATTACAGTCTTCCATTTCAAACTGTGAAATTAGGTTGGTACGCAGTAACCACAAGATCTGATCAAAAAGGCAGTATCTAAAATCTGTACTAACAACGCAGTCTGCAAAATTCTACCCAGATACTGAAATACAATTATTCACTTGTAAAGGTCAACTGTCAAATAAAATGCAGTTAATACAGCTGCTTTATGAATACAAAAATGAAATCCTCCTGAGGAAGAGTTTAAATAAAAATTAAAAAAAAAAAAACCACTGACAGTAATGAAGAATGGAGAATGCATCAGTAATCTCTCACCTTTCTACCAAAAATATGGATATTAGTAATGATAAAACATGACTAATGCCTAATTTCTCTTTTTCTCATACATGTTCAGTGCCACCTTGGCAACTGGTATTTTACAGCGTGAAGTGACATAAAACTACACCTTGCTAATGACATTCTCTTTCTAAATTTTCCAAATTTTTCAGTCTCATCAAGACCTCCCCTTGAATCACGTGGTAATATTTAGCAGTTTTCTTTCTTGAGGGTTGCAATTCTGCAGTGGAATTTTAATTTAGAATTTTAATAAACCAAAATGAATAAAATACCAAGAGATGGTATTTAACTATACTAAATACTCTAGTACAAAAAATGCTTGATCAAAGCTAGAAAAATCCAGAAGTGCTTAATAAAAAGGTTGCCTCACACAGCTTACATCTGCCCTGGTTGTGTTAAGAAACTACTGCTCATTGAAACCAGCAAAACAGACCCATCTGACAACATTACTGCTCAAACCTGAGGTTGACTAAGAAGTAAGTTCATTTAAAACTTAATGGATTTCCTTCTTGCTGTCATGCTGGTTTCATTTACTTAAGTGCACCCAGGGACAATAAAGTGTCTCAGTCTTCATTTATTTTATGATTATTCCCTGGGGTATTAAAAATTGCTGGTCTCATCTCTAAAGACACTGGTGAAATTAGCTACCCATTTCAAGTATGTGACAGTAATTTTGAGAAGCAGTTAATAGCAAGGTTCGTGAGCCCTTTTGGTCTTTTCATTATTTTTTTGATAAGAGTTCTGCACTATTTCAGTTCATTTTTAGAGGACTAAAATAGTGCACCATTCCACATTCACCATCTTGTACTCAATGTGCAATCAGTTGACTATTTTATAGCCATAACAGAAATTTAAGAAAGAACAGCATCTTTCTAATATGGTTGTGCTATGGAATATCAATTTACATTTTCCTTAATTTTTTTTTTTTTTTGCTGTTGTTACAAGCAATCCTTAGATGTATCTATGACATCAAAGAAGAAAACATGTACTTACTTACACCTGGAGATTGACAATATTATCTGTTCAGTTTCCCTGGTTCTGTGCAAAATATGCACATATAACAGAAAACTGTACCTGTATTAAGAAAAGTAATTACAAGGTTGCCAACAAGATTTAGAATGGTAATGTTTTTTCTACATACAATTATCAGTGTTCAGAAAAAAAAAAGGGGGGGGGGGAGGGGGAAAAGAAGC
>WTSP01013165.1:3014-51355 GCA_025331215.1 Actenoides lindsayi
CTATGGGGACAGACTGAGAGAGTTGGGGTTGTTCAGTCTGGAGAAGAGAAGGCTCCAGGGAGACCTTATTGTGGCCTGCCAGTATCTGAAGGGGGCTAGAGGAAAGCTGGGGAGGGATGTTTTAGGCTGTCGGGCAGTGATAGGACTAGAAGGAATGGATCAAAACTAGAGGTGGGTAGATTCAGATCAGACATTAGGAAGAATTTCTTTGCCATGAGGGTGGTGAGACACTGGTAGTGATCTTTAAGGTCCCTTCCAACCCTGACAATTCTATGATTCTCTCTCAGCACTGCTGTGGAGGGCACAACAGCTCCTGCAGGAGATGAAAAGCCACAGCCTGGCTGGGTGACCCAGGCCCCTGTCCACGGGTGGAGGAAGGTGCACATTCACTTTTCTACCAGTGCAGAAATTTGGTCTTTAAATTCTCTTCCAGACTTCAGGAAAACTTCATGCCAGGAGTTTCATCAAAGCATACGCTTCCGCAAAAGAGCTTTAATGAATCAATGTTTCCTGACAAAAAATAGCTTTTGCCAGAAATCCTGTCCAGCTCCCCTATTCAGTTAGCTATCTCTAAAGAGCAGAGTCCTCCATCTGCAAAACAAGGATAAGAATTTTATCTTCTATTTATGAAGCACATTAGGATCTATGGGTGAACAGCTCACAAAATAAAGAGCTATTAAAACTGGTGCTTTCACAAATGGATCTGACAGCTGCCACTAGTATTGGACAATAGTATTCAAATGGGCCAGACAAAGTAGTAACATTGGCATGAACAAGCCCACATTATATTGTTTTAAGATATCTAATCCCCTGGAAGTGGAATCCAAGGGTGATGCCAAGGGCTTTGGGGAAAGGAGGGAGCAGGAGGAGGGCATATTTCTTTCATATATGCTTTACTTTTTTATAGCTATTGGGATATCTGTTCAAATAACCTGCAATAGCTGGACCACAAATGTTTATGGTAATAACAGCAACAGTATAAAACTGATCAGCCCCATCCTTCAGGAACAGGCTGTGCCTCTGTTTGTTTTTCTGTCGAGGAGGGACGTGTCCCAGAGGATCTCCCTTCGGGAACCCCTGTCTCAGCATGAAATGAGTAACACAATTTATGTAGATGCTGCCAGCTTCTTTCCCTTCTCAGATAGAAAATGGCTTTATCTAGTCAGGTAATGTCACAATAAAGTAGTACAGTAGAAATTTCACCACGAACGGTCTAAAAGCGACAGATCACCCAATCTATATTTTCACAGGCCTTTTAAACAATGCGCTGTGCTCAAATGGCAGTAAGCAGTAAAGAGAGGGAGGAAAAAAAAAACCCAAATAACCATAAAACCAAACAACCACAGATTTTCAGCCAAATATTTTTACAAGGGTGTGATGATAGCATTATCAAAGTTGGGTAAACAGGCAGGGGACAATGCAGTGTGCTGATCAGATTTAGTGAACTTATTAGACTTACTTCTGGTGAACTTTTCAAAACATCTTTTGATTTATCACCCGCTTAACTAGGCGGGATTTGAGGGCAGAGGGTGGATGCTGACAGGGCTGACAACCCCCTGTTAACAACGTTCAATATGATGCTCACACCTCCTCCAGCACATCTGCACCCATCCTACCTTTCCTCTCCTGCCCTCACCCTTGCTCCTGGATCAGGCCAGGCCTGGGTCTGGCTGTGCTTTCTGAACACAGGTCAAAACTGTATTTCCCATACTCCCTTTATAATTCTGTTCTCATTAAAAAAGAAAAAAAAAAAAGAAAGAAAGAAAGGAAAAAAAAAGAAAAAAAAAGAAGGTGGCCTTAGAAAATGCCACAGGAAGTTTCATAAGAAGATGTGGGATACAAATCAGGGGGATTTGGAACCTAAAATATTCAGCAGCATCACTAATACTCACCACTTGCACCTAACCTGGCACGCTTCTCTCGGCTGCGTGACTAAATAAAACGCTACTGTGTCATTTTGATATTTTCTTATCTCTGAATATCTGAATACAAACCCTTAAAAAAACAACTAACAGCCAAATTAAGTACGTAACGCTACTGTCACATTAACGTCCAAAAGCTCCACTCATGGTTTCAGCATAACAAGGTTTTGCAGCTTCTGAAAAGCCTCGGTGTGTGTTTTGTTTTAAGGAAAAGAACACCACATATGATGCAGTTGGCTTGAGCCACATTTGCTCTGTCAGGGAAAGACCAATTAGTGTCTCAGAAAATAAGTTCCTTCCAAAAAATCCAGACTTTTCTTGCAGCTTATATTGGTAACTCTGCACCACACTGTCAGTGCCAGAGAGGGATGGGAACACAAGAATTGGTGATGGGATTTAGTACACGGAGAGAAAGGAGGCGTGTCACCACCTACAGAGATTTTTACTTATTTTCAAAGGTGCAAGTGTTTACAAGCTCCCTTCCTTCAAAAGTAAAAGCAGATCTAAAACAAAACTATGTAAGTCACTACTGTCTCAACTGATTTAGGCAGATGTTGTTGCTGATGGTATCTTTGCTTCTTGACATTCATGAATAAATTCCTTCATCTTAAACCTTATAAACATATAAGTTCATGAAAGAACCCACATGACTCCTTTTATTTTTAGGAGATAGAATAAAATATTTATATCCTTCTGTGTCCCAAATATCAATTACTTCCTTCACCGAAAAAGCACATGTGCAATGTGATTAAAAATTTACCCTACTACAAAACAATGTACAATTAACTCATACATTTCCAACTTGTCTTGTCAGACGTGTACTGTAGACAGCCACATCCATCCCTTTTAAACCATGCACACCATCAATACATCCTTTCAGATTTGACAGGTAAGTAAAAAATACAGCTATTATCAGACAACACATCCACATGATCTCCTGACAGCTACATGCACACACAGCAGTTACCACTGGAAGAAGTCGGCATTTACTAATGTGTGTTGGATACTGGGCTGATTTTCCTAGATAAGATTACTTTAGCTTCAGAATTAATACTTAGACCAACACAGATTCTGATCAAATTTCAGCATCACCTGTGAAGTTCTATTTTATCTTTTTTTTTTTTTAAATTCTATACAATTATATTTGAATCTATTTTTTTCTTTCTCATAATGACTTCCCCCTTTGAAAAAAGAATATTCAACAAAAACCCTTAAAGCTTAATCGCAGTAAAGCTTGCTTTTTTTTTCTTTTTCCTCTTGTGGAATAAAGAACACGAAATTCAATAGCAACATTTGCTTTCACCACTGCATTTTACAAGGGAGATATGAAGAATTTAAACTTTAATTTAGGATTAGGTAATAGTTTTTGAATGCCTAGAGAAAGACATCCTTTCACAATAGTCTTACAGTAACATAGCCGTGAAAATCAGTGGTATTAAAAAAATTGCACAATAAATTAGTTAAAAAATTAAAAAAATAATTAAAAGAAATAAATCAAAGCCAGCCAGGAAATCAATGGTCACAAAGCAAAAGCAGCACTGCAAAGATGTTTTGGGTTTTTTGTTGTTTTTAACTCCAAATCATCCTCAAAATGCTTGTTTTCAGAAAGTCTCCTGAATCTTTCTGAAAATTAACTTTAGTGATACATAATATTCAAGCTGCAGGAGCAGAGAGACTGAGAAAACAACATGTGAAATATGTGGTGAAATGGTATTTATGAATACCAGAACCTACAGTAAAATACAACAGTTAATGAAAATTCGTTTGCTTGTACAGAAACTTAAGGGGTGCTTTTCAACTCTTTTTGGCAATTAAATCACTATGATACCACTAAACATCAGTTGGTCACAGTTACATTGGCACAAATTAATGTAGATTTTCTTCCAATGCACAAAAGTCTCTACAGCAGCAGAAGTTACCTTTATACCTATGAGGAAAGGGATCTTACTGCTTTAATATCAGACATAGTGAAAGAGCTACACATTTTGTGTTCAAAAAACTTGCAAAGTCCATAAGAGTAAAGTGGTTTTTTTCAGATACGTAGTGACGTGACCTTGCTAAGCAAGGAAAGCCCCCATACTTGCTTCTGTCACTTTTGCTGCCCCCTGAGATTTAACTTTTTTGGAGATTTAACCTTTAATAAGGGCTCAGACCAGTCTAAGAGGAACCAGAGTTTTCAAGCAGTGGGAAGCAGAAAGAATGATTGGAAAGGAGGAAAGAACCTCTGAGGAGCAATCCCCCCAGGGCTGTCTGTCTATCTGCATTGCTACAGCCACTCACACAAGCAGTGTGTCCTTTCTCACTTGTAGACCTGAAGCGCCCGTAACTTCCAAGATGAGAGGAAGGCAACTGCCTGACCTGTTGTATACCCCCCCCTGCAATGGAGACAAGCATCAAAGAGTTTTGTGGATCAAGGGCTTGGCTCACAGTAGTAGGACTATACAGATACCTGAGCTCCTGCTGAAGGTAGGCAGAACTAAAATTGTTGAGTGGTTGTGTGAGGTTGATCACACACCTCTTGCATTCAACTTCGGAAAAAATCGCAGAATTGTTTCCACTTCCCTATTTCTGACTTCCTGCAGCCTCTGCCAATATAAAATAGAAGGACTTCCCATCTGGAGGAGTCCTCTGACAGGCAATGACAACACATCACTTGATTTCCAGCAGGAGCAGGGAAGAACGTACACTGGAAAAGTGTGTCTTTGAATTCATAAGTTTTGAACTTATTTTCATTCTCGTTCTATGAAAAATTCATTTGTGCTATTAAAAACTGTTGTGGCAGAAACCCAAAAAATCCAAGCCAATTTCATAATGGAAGGCAATTAAGTTGATTGCTGAATGATAAATACCACATCTTTCTTCAATGGGGATGCTGTTCTTGAGTAAGCAAACTGTTTTTTCTCTTCATGAATTTAAAAGAATGCATCCTAAATCTCTCTCTCAGAAGTTCAGTAGAAAGCAAACATTCATTATTGAGTTCTTCTGGAAAGTCTCAGCCATTTAAAGAGCTTATATTCTAATAATGGGGGCAGGATAAAAAGCAAACTGACTCTTACTCAAAAATGTTAGGATTAGAAAAAATACGAATCTTGACCTATATTTTTTTTTTTATTTCCAGCTGTCTATTCATTTTCAGGAATGAACACCTTCCTCTGGAATCTGCATGTTGATTTAAGATTTAAGAGAGTCACTATGAAAGAGAATTATTGCCCTGCATGTAGTTAAATGGCAAAGTTTATTTCTTAAGTAGGACAAGGAAAAATGTGCAACGGAAGCTTATTGATTTATTCCTTTGGTTCAGGCTATGTGAACTATATAGATTAAGATCCTTTATTCCAAAAACCAAACCATACCAGCCTAGGAATTCATACTCAGCCCAGATAAAGAAGTTCAGTGGTAGGCAAACCTTGAAAAGGCTTTAAGTAGAAGAAAGGTATATGGTTAAATCTTCCATAGAAATCAGTTTTGAAAGTCAAGTCAGGTAAGAGTCTGGGACAGTAATCACAATTTGGAGATTCCTGAACTCTAGTCTTTTTCTGCAGCAGAAAAGTCATGAATGACAAATTGCCACACCTTACCATGGTATGATCATCAACATCTAAATGTAGTTCTTAGCTTCAGTAAACCATATGCATTATAGATAAAATGTAGGAACTGTCAAAAACCCCAACAACAATACACAAAACTCTTACAGCAATATTAGGACTTTATGGCCGAGAAATCCCATAGGTCACACCACACATTCATGCAAACCATACTGAGCACACTCAGACCTTCACAAAAGACTTTAAGTCAAGCCAGACGGCAAAATGAGACCAGGTATTAAATCCTGAACAAGGAACACTGCAGTCATGATTCCTGTGATCTAGAACTGCTATTAGTCACCAACAGCTGAGATGAAACTCAAACCATATGAAATGATGGTATCAAAAGACATTAGCTGCAGAAAAATTTTAATTGCTTGGAATACCTGATATTTCTCTCTTGTTGCTCAGTACTCTTTTCTTCATTGTTTCAAAAGGCACCAACGAGTTCCCTGGGGTTAGAGACACTCCATCTGTTGTATTTGAACAACACACAGAGAAATGAACCTTGAACATAAGCTGGATCTTTGGACACACTAAGGAAATTAACAGCCACACTAAAAAAAGTTAATATTCTAAGCAAGTTGCTCTTCCATTTAACTCTCTTCTGCACAGGTCAGGTTAAAATTTGACTAAAGATAATACAGTATTAAAAAAAATAAGAAAGAAAAAAGGATTTTCTATTTTCTGTGGGAAAACCCAATGGTCTTGGTGCTTTGTTGTGTCAAGAGACAGGTGAAGTTCTCTGAATTAGACCTTTAGAAAGAGATTAAATAGGAAATATTTTGTAAAACCATAAATGTGGAACAGCATGGTTACGTCAAAAGTAGTGAACAGTGCAAGCTACAGTAGCTAGCCACTAGCCAGAAATGCTATAATGTGCAGAAGTACTGGATGGTTAGGCACAGCAGATTACTAGGGAGGTACTCCAACTCAGGAGCCCCGAAGCCAACATGTTGATATGATCATTTTTCATGCCAAACGATCTCAAAACATTCTGCTGGAAATGCTGGCTTGTAGTTTGCTGACAAATGGAATCTGGGTGCTCAAGATTATATTTCACCCAAACTCAATTTTCTCAGGGTGCTCATGGCTCTTGTAGATCATACCTCTTAAAAGGCAGTCAAAATGGGCATTTTAACTGGAAGGTGCCGCCAGAGTCGTAAGTGTGACCCTAGACCTGTCCCCCTCTTTGCTTCTTTAGTCAGCTGGCTGCAGTGCATTTGAGGAAGATCAGCACCTTCAGCAGTTCTGCAGACAATTCAGTCTTTGAGATCTCCCATTCAAGAGAGAGGCTTGTATTTATTATAACCAACTACAACGGCCTCCAAACTGCATCTCCTTCAACAGGTTTCTGTTTGAGCAGAGGCTAGGTTAAGCAATTTGGGAAGCTCTTAAAAGACATGTACATTGCCAGATAATTAAAAAAAACCCATAAAGCAAAATAATGTGGCTGCTTGGCATGACTCAGCAGTCAAATATTTTCATTCAGAGATATTTAGCATTAAAATGCAAAGAGACTCAGGTATCATTAGCTATTCATGAGGGAAAGAATCTCAAGTATTCTTGATTTATTAACAATTCAAGTTACAATGGAGCTTTTATTTCCTTTTAATTGTAAGCAAACAATATTATTAGTACTCAAGGCGTACAAACCAGCAGTATTATCATTATTCATGTACCATTATTACTAAAAAGTACAAGAAAAAGCAACAAAACCTCCCCAACCTCAATCTCTTGCTCCACCCCTCAAGATATCTTTTCTAATCCTATAAAAGCATCTGTCTTTGATTTCGAGTGGAGTACCTGCTGTGCAGGATGCAATGCCAATCCAATTTGCGTGCAACAAAACCAAATGGGTTGAAATGAACTCTGCATTTTAAAGATGTTTTTGTTTAATCATTACCGTCACTCCTCTTTAATGAATGCATTAATCAAGCAAAACTTCAAGCGAAAACGGAAAGGCTCATCTCAAGAAATGAAGAAACAAATAAACCACCCCCCCCAACCCCCCCCCCGATCTTCACAATATCCGCTACTGTCAAACACTGTTACACTTTCCTTTGGCAGAACTTCAAATGCATATTACTGTAGGTTGTTTGGAGACATTAAGTAGAAGCAGCAGCTCCCTCCAGAAAGAAATGGAGGAGGAAACAGGTGACCTGCCGTGTAGTCTCAGCTCTGCTACTGAGCTCATTAATGGCCTGCTGCACAGGAAATGCAGCCTGAGTTTTCCTGAGTACCCCCTCAAATGTCATAGAATTCCATTTTATTTCAAGGAAATAACAACAACGGCCAATACTGCGCTGTCAGCAACACGTAAAACCAATGTACATAACATTTATTCAGCCCTTTGAAATCAGCTTGTTTCAAAGCTTGGTATTTGTAAGAACAAGTCAATAGTTGAAGATTTCCACCCAACAATAAAAGGCACAGGGCTGGCCTAAAGAAAAACTGGGGTTTAGAAATTTGAGTATGAATGTAAACGCTCACTTCTGACAAATTCAGTCACACCCATTATTTACCTTATTACTATTATCTGGTTAGCCAGATTTTCAAAGCAGAGACTGAAGATGGATTTGCAGGGGAAAACACCAACAGAGAACAGAAAATGGGAGAACACAGCTTTTCCAGTCTGGCATTCCCACCATCTCCATCGCTCAGGCAAAATTAAGAATTTGTGGAAATTTAGCCATTGTAATACACTGGAACAAGCCCTTTATCATTTCACAAACAAAGAGGAGATAGTTCAATGTAACTTGCTCAGATGGCAGATGCATTTTATATAAATGTCGAAATTGTCACACTCTTCCATCAGGAGTTTAAAATACATTACTCCTGTCTTGTTTTGTTTGTGCATTGTATTTTTTTCCAAGCATTTAAGGCATTTCTGCTGGTCATGGCCACCAAGGTACCCCATGAAAGCCTAGGGAAAATTGTTGCTGAGAGCTCTAACCAAAGATGCAATGTTCCTTCAAAAAGCTTTATTACAGAGCTAGATCCTTTCCAGGAGGACTTAGCCAATAGCACTCCATTAAAGGATCATAAAAATTTTAAAGACATTTTATGGTTAGGCCAGTGATCTTTACTAGAATTTCTCCCGCAGCTTCCAGAAATTTTATCTCAATGTGGAAACAAAAACCAGCAGAGAAACTATCATATTGTTTAAATTACTTTGTAGTTTGACCCCCAAAAAGGCAGCATTTCCAATATCAGATGTACTAAGAGAAATATAGTAATGTTACATAAAATTATGGTCTTTTTTTTTCCTAAATAATAATAATTTTAAAAAATGTTAGATTTTTATAAGCTCTTTCCATCCCTGGAGAGTTCATATTCTTTTTTTCATATATTCAAATAAAACTAGGGAGCAAAGTTGTCTATACTGATGTGTAGCGGACAAACATTTTGCTGACCTGATGCTACTAGAAGATCAGCCAGTAACATTTCTGGAGTTCCTGTGTAGGCAAAGGACAGCTGAATCCTCTGCATGACCATACAACAAGCAGTCATTAGATAGGGCAGGGCAAGAAACATCTTCTGTCCTCTGATGTAAAGGTCTGGAAATTCACTGATGTTGTACTATGCTGTGACAACCACAGAACAGGCAATTTTTATTTATTTATATATTTATTTTAAAGCCTATCCCATCTAGAATTATTGCAGAAAAGCCCACTCAGTCAGAAAAATGGGAGACTCTGCTCCTCTGGCGAGTGCGGACTGAATCTGATCCCCATCAGCTTCTGAAAAGGGAAGGGGATGGCTCCTCTCAGTCTCATTACAGGCTCCAGGTGAACCAAGTTACACATGAGGTAATTTGAAAAAGTTGTATTAAGAGTTGGCTTTGATTATTTGTCACCCATTTAAAAAAAAAAACCCCACAACAAAACCAACAACAAACCTGTCACCTCTAGCAATAATATTTGTTTATCAGTTATTCCAGTGTCATGCGTTCAAAATAATAGCTAATATTTTCCCTACTTTTTCTTCCAAGTTCTCCATTTGAAAAGCACTTAAAAGATCTCCCCAGGTATACTTCTGAGAGAGACTCAGTTTCCTGATTTCAGTTGTTGATAGATAGGAAGCAACATCGCATAGCAGGGAAGAAAAAGAAAAAGGCAAGAGAAAGAAGTCATCCCAACCTTCTGTCAGGCACTTTACAGCATAATGAGCTATGATGAAAAAACAAGTCAAACGCGGAGAAAACAAGAGCGCTTGGAAAATTTGATCTTACTGATGGGATCGGGAGTAATTAATTATAACCCATGTGACCACTGGATGTCCCCACTGTTCCTCGAATGCAGCACAGACACCATCTACCAGTAGATCTGACAAAGGCCACAGGTAGGGATGATTCCCACAGTGATCAAACCTTCAGCGCACGCAGACACACACACACACAGACACACACATGGACCCACATGTGCAGGAGCAAACCAGAGAGCAGGGGAACAGATCACACACTCAGAGAGAGAAACACTCTTTGAATACAGTTTCCACCAAGTTCACTTGGTGTCTACGCAATGCTTAATAATGCAGCATCAAGCAAGGCTGGGTGACAGATCCTCAGAGGGAGCCAGGAAAACAGAATTACTTCTGAGGATTTGTGCAGGAAGCCTGGATTAGAGTGTGGCATATAATGGGGCAAACGGGAAAGACCCTCGTGCCATAAGAGGTGAGAGGACAGGTGAGCAGGAGCAGGGATGCCAGCATAAAACCACTGAGCAGCTGCCAGTCAAAAGCATCCAAAAGAGCTGAAATAACAAGAGAACATCTGTAATGCCATGGGGTGCTCTTCATATCAAAGCTTTGAGCACACTGATGGGCTGAAAGCCAGAGACAGCAAAGGAAAACAGAAACAAACCCCAAAATACACCAGGAAGGCTATTTCTACACAGCCTTCTTTTGAGGTCAGGTCATATGAGAGGTTTAAGTTCACATGAAGGTGTAGAAAGCTGAAGTGTTAGCATCAACTCATTTTTACTTAGTCTAGTGACAAAAAGCCAGACCCAATTCTGCCACCAAGGAAGGACCAAGTGCTTTGCTTCCTATAATGAAAAGGAAAGAGATCATCCTATTTTTTAAACAGCAGCAATTTCCTACTAATAGATTCAAAAGCAAATTTCAGACTAACCATGTGTCTATTCCATAGACACAGAAAGTTCAAGCCCTGATAGCTCATGACTTATTTCATGCTTGTAGTGTGAGGTTACACTAAAAAAGCACCAGATCCCTTCTCTGTTCCCACTTCCTTTTATTAGCACAGCTCACTGATATCAGGTGTTGAACTGCAAAGCTATGGGAAGGGCAGCACTTGCTCACATAAAATAACCTTTGAAGACTTTGCACTCTCCAAAGGCTATTTGTAAGCTTATTCTCTCTCCTCCATCCTTCCCTCCCCTTCTGGCCACTTGTAGAAGCCTGAGCAGTGAAGGGTCTGGGCCATGGCTGCCTTCACCTTGGACTTCAAAAAGCAAGGCATAAAAAAGAAAAACCTGCAAGAGCACCAGCACTAGCAGAGAAATAATGAAAACAAATATAAACTGAAAACAAGTATCTAGACTGCACATGCTAGACTTGCAATTAATATTACATTTAGATATTATTAGTCTTCTGATTAGTTACATATTGGGATGAACAGAAACTCAGAACTAAGGATAACTCCTTCAGCCTGGATGGGTTTACCAGAAGGGTTTTGTGTTTTGTTCTGTGTTTTTTCCCCCTCACACACCATTAACAAGGATGACTGGCCTGACACACTGTGAATATTCTTTTGTTCAGATTTCAGATGTTCACAAAACAGAGCTGCACTGTAAAGGCAAGGGTTTTTTTAGGGGAAGAGCCCTGGGGGAGGGAAGTGCATGAATATATTTGAATAATAAATTAATTTGAGAATTTCATGGTTTGCAATTAAATTAATTAGGTACTCTGAATTACTGGCCAGTGGCTCTTCAAGCTTGTTCTACTTGGTTTGAAGTGATGTATATACATAAATGTGCCAGAAAACCTAGATATCTTTTGTTCCCTCGCCTGGATCTCATCTATACTTTTAGATCAGCAACTCACCATAACACATGTGCTTTGTATGAAGAATAAAATGATAAAGTGATTTGCTGAAATTTCACAATAATAGTAATAAAACATGGTTACCTGTTGTCTTCTTGTAGTCCACACTTGCTTATGCAGCATGTTGTCTGATAGAGAGAATTCATTGTGTACGTTTCAGTCTTCCAAAAACAAGAGTTACTACCAAGACTCATCATCCAAAGATTTGAGATTGCTTAAAAACATCAGGGATGCTTTATGACAACTGTTCAAATTCAGAGCAGTTTCTTTATAGCTTTTGGCTCTGAAGAAGTAGTAACATATCTAATCCCGAGACCTGATTACTTACCCAGGTTTAAAATGGAGACTGTACACTCTCATTTGCAGGCTTGTTGGAAAGCAAGTTCTCTGGCATCTCCTCCCCTCTCAAGACATTACATCTGCACTTGACTCCAAGCTGAAGTCAAGTAAGAGTGTTCTGCAGTCTCCAGCACTCGGCTTTTTGCACCTTAATCAGGTGCTACAGTTAGAAGTTAGCCATAAGGAAGGCCTATGTAAGTTTAGGAAAAAAATAATAAGTATCAGGAAATAGTTAAAATCCATGGAGTCAAATATTTTGGGGACCAAAACTTCAAGATCCTACCCACTCTTTTTGCCCTAGAGCACAGAGAAGGAAGACAACAACATAGTCTTAAGCTGTGATAGCAAGACAGACCCTTCAGAATCAGTTGGATTCCTTCAATGTTAATATTATTGCAGTCTGAAAATTGGAAGGTCCGTTGTGGACCAATTTAAATTAAATCTCTATCCATTAGAGATAGAACTAAGCCCCATTAATGTTTACAAAGAATTACCAGACCTGTAGGAATTATACTTAGGTAAACAAAAACTGTGGAGCCATTGCTGGGGTCCTCTTCAGTGCCTCCACAGAATCGGTTTTGCCCATGTAAGCTGCAAGACAATTGAATGGAGAAGTATTAGATGACGTCCACAGAAGGAAAAAAAAAAAAAAAAAGGAAAGAAAAATAAGAAAGAAAAGTAAACAAAAAAGGCTTAGGCCAAGTTTGCACATATCTTCATTCTATGGCATTTGTTCTTTATCAGCGATTAATTTATCAGAGAAGAATTTGGCCCAGAGTTGCTACAGAGTTATCTCTGATTAGCTTTTAGCTAATCTTGTGTGATAGAAAATACATGCATGAAATTGCTGTGTAGTCTGGCCTGAAACACTCATAATGCCTCGACAGAGCCCTTTAAGCATGATAAACTGATACAAGACTAGTTTAAATCCTGTTTTGCACTAAGGAGTCTCACAAATTCAGTTTTCATTTTTATAAACAGATTGCTTCTTGGGTTGTTATTATTAGTGTGAGCTGGACAGCTTGAATTAGAGAATAATTTATTCCCTGTGCATTTCTAATTACAGAAAAGAGGTTCACTCACTGACACACTTGTCCGTCTTGTTCTTTCCTGTCTTTCAGGCATGGCTGATTGCAGTTAAATAGACAGACCAGCACAAACTGCATAAGAAACACAACTCTGTCAAAAAAGGACTGAAGTGTTACCATTAATTATTCTGGACCATGTGCTCATTTACAACAGATCTAACATGAGAAATATTCTCAGAGGTGTCAAACAGCCTCAGTTTCATAGGTGCATGGGGGTTGCACTGACTAAATGTTTGAGTGACTGGTAGGATGTGACCTGCCAGAGACCCTTGAAGCTTTGGGATTTCATGTGCAATTTGTGTTTCAGTATTCAATAGATAATTTAAATTGGGCCACTCTCTCTGAGCATTTCTGAACGATCTACATGCTTGAGCCTGCGTCGGAACTGCACAAGTATCTCAAAAAAAAAAAAAAAAAAGCATTTATGAGCATCTGCTCAAGTGATTATTTGGAACTCAGTGCATCTTAAAAAGGCTCGAAGAAAGTGAAAATACCGTTTTCTCAAGAATGGCAAAAGGTAGGCATAACAATCACGGAGTGCATACAAAGATAGCTTGAAAATGTTAACTGGGGGAAAGAAGAAAACCGAAATCACCATGGTTTAGTTAACCCTCGCTATATCAGGGCTGTTATTTTAAATAACTGAGCACCAAATAGTCCACTTCAGCCATTAATCAGTGGAACAAACTTTGTAAAGGCACGAATCCATTGACTGATAATTCACATTGGAACCAAAAAGAAAAGAAGCCCTGGATTTACTAAGTTATACCCTTCAACTATTTCAGCCAGAACTACAAGAGTATCCTGTTTCTGGTCAATTTTCTTTTTTTTTAAATCCAAGAAATAAGTACTTTAGGCATGCCCTCACTGCCACTGTATTTAGTCTTTTTAACATCTATGCAACCTAACAGATGAGACCTTCAACCACTCTCATGCATTCGCATAAACATGAATTTCCTACCCCAAGCAAGGAGCAGCAATCAAAAGCTCTTCTGTAATGAAGCAACACCATTTTCAAATAGGTAATAATCACCTGCCTTCCCTTTTGGTACAGTTTGCTCCTCTCTCTGTTGTTGAAATTACCCATTTTTGCAAGACTTGCCTAATTTCTGTACTTGGATGCCTGCAGTGAAGAGACAGACATTCCCTTGCTCTTGTTTATAGAATGCGTAAGGCAGAACTTTTTTCTGCTTAAGGTTTTACAAAATACTCTCACCATTAAAGTTTAGTTTACAAACAGCTCAAGCTTAAAGAGTGTTTCCACTAAATGACAGCTCTTTACCAACAGTGACAAAGCTTGTTGAGGGGGTTATCATCTGTCAGCATGATATTAAATTCTCTCAAGTTTTTCACTGAATATTTTAAAGAGGAACAATTTCAAGACAATAGGAAAACTCTCATCCAAGGTAAAGAAATTCAGACTTGCATGTAATGCTGGATTCTCTTTCAAGCAGCACCCTCTTGCAACCTTTCGTTTACCATTCAATATTTGTTGTGAATTTATGCTTTTGCTTGGTATCAAAGATTGTCTCTTTCTGCCAGCTAAATAGACAGTATCTTTGTATTGTATTCATTGACCATATGAAAAACAAAGCTGAGAAAACTTGCTGTGCCTTTTTACTAAGTGCTACTATAACTAATATCCCCAACCTCATCAGCAATCCTGCTTCTGAAGTTCACACAACATGACAATGAAAGCATTCAAAGTCTGGTTTCAAACGATGCTTTTTACTAGGCTACAAAGCAGGTAGGACAAACATTGACTGCTTTAAGATTGTGGGGTTTTTTTATTTGCTCTGCCCCACCCCTCCCAGGTGGGTGTATTTTTTTGTTTGTTAAGTGTTTCAGATTTCAAAACATTTCTTCTGATCTGAAAGGTAGAAGATTGTATATATATGTGTATATATATATATATTTATTTTTTTTAATAATAATAAAAGTATCCAGAAAATATGCTTACCTGCAGTCTCCCTCCAGTCAGCACACTCTGATGGGTATACAAGAAACAGTTTCAAAACCTGTGTTCTAAGCTAAGCTGCTCCAGATGTAATAGAGAAAGCACTTGAACAGAAGTTTCCCATATTAACAAGAAAGAAGCCTAACTCTCAAAACGTAAAGTAATATCTGCAGTATTTTCTAGATATGTGCTTTTTCTCAGAAGTGGATTAATAATTGGAATGAGCATATTTTGGCTCTACATAAAATCAAGGTGTTTGGAAAGATGGTGGACTACCCTTCAGCCAAACCATAGATATACTTACTCCACATTTGTATTTAATCTGGAAAAAAAAAAAAATCAAAAAACCAACCCCAAATCAAACAAAAAATAACCCTGCTACTAATCCCACACCAAACCAAACAACAAACCACAAATAACAGTAGGAAAATATGCTAGTCATACAATATTTAAAAAAAAATTAATTAATTCTGCTAGCATTCTGTCTCTTCTTGTTTACTCTTCCACTGGGTTAAAATCTGTCTGGCCAACTGAGTCCAGAGAATTGCAGTGAATAGAGTTAAATTCAGTTGGTGGCCAGTCACCAGGGGTGTCCCCCAAGGCTCAGTTTTGGGGCCAGTCTTGTTCAGTATCTTTAGCAATGACCCCGATGAGGGGATTGAGTGCTTCCTCAGCAAGCTTGCAGATGACACCAAATTGGGTGGGAGTGTTGATCTGCTTGAGTGTAGGAAGGCTCTGCAAAGGGATATGGACAGGTTGAATTGATGGGCTGAAGTTGAACAAGGCCAAGTGCTGAGTCCTGCACTTCGGTCGTAACAACCCCAGGCAATGCTGCAGGCTTGGGGAGCAGGGGCTAGAAAGCTGCCCCTCAGAAAAAGACCTGGGGGTGCTGGTGGATACCTGGCTGAACATGAGCCAACAGTGTTCCCAGGTGGCCAAGAAGGCTGACAACATCCTGTCATGCATCAGAAATAGTGTGGCCAGAAGGAGAAGGGAAGTGATCGTGGCCCTGGACTCGGCCTTGGTGAGGCCACAGCTTGAGCACTGGGTTCGGTTCTGGGCCCTTCACTACAAGAAAGACATTGAGCTGCTGAAGTGAGTTCAGAGAAGGGCAACCAAGCTGGTGAAGGGTCTGGAGAACAAGTCCTCTGAGGAGAGGCTGAGGGAGTTGGAATTGACAGGAGGTTGTAGTGAGGTGGATCTTGGTCTCCTATCCCAGGTGACTAGTGACAGGACAAGAGGAAACAGGCTTATGTTCCACCAGGAAGGTTTAGATGAGATATTAGGAAGGTATTAGGAAGGATTTATTGACTAGAAGTGTAGTCAGGTGCTGGAACTGGCTGCCCAGGGAGGTGGTGGAGTCACCATCCCTGAAGGTACTAGAAAAAAAATTTAGCAAATGTGCAGATGAGGCATTTCAGGACATGCTCTAGTGGGATGGCGAGGCATGGTGGTTTTGTTTGTTTGTTTTTCTCTAAATATTATTATTTTTGTGGGGTGACGTAGGGGAGCTGATGGTTGGACACTGTGATCTTGGAGGTCTTTTCCAACCATGACAGTTCTGTGATTTCTGAGAGCATTTATCACCCAATAAAGTGTGTAGACTTTAGTTACAATTCAGTAGCGTCAGGGTGCGTTATCCAGTACTCTGGAGAGAGGAAGTATCTTCAAAACACTGAAAAAATCCTTGTCAAAGCAGTTCCTTGCAGTCTTACTACCACTGAGTATTATAACTGATTAACTAAAGAGTCAGCACCAGTAGTAGTAGACTGCATAAGGTTCAAATGTCAACCTTCTCTGAATCAAGGAAATCTATATTTAAGGTTACAGAGACTGAAATTAGAATAATTTTAAGTACTGCACCAACAGAATGTATGGTGAGCTTTTGTAGAGATGAGGTAGGTAGAAAGGAAAAGGTAATTTTTATTCTCTTCAGAACAGAGGCATGATGAGGAGACTTGTGAATTTTTGATATTTTCTTTTTTTAAAGATTAAATGAAGGAAGACCTTCAAAACATCCTCCAGAAGGTAGCTGTATTTGGCCTTGCAAGGCTAATCTAGTACATGTTACAGCACACAGACACAAAGCTGAGGTTGAACACCTTTAGTTCTGCTCTAGGGCCAAAAGGAAGGTGTTTTCCTACTTCACCTTCCCAACTCAGAGCTCCCACAGAAGCTGAACAGGATTGATTTTCATATCAAGTGACACCTCTTTCTTCCATCATTGGTAGACAGCAAGTGATTGCAGAAAATTTACAAGACTTTACAAGATGCAATAGTAGCTCCAACTAAAAGAAGGGAAAAGAAATCCAGCACAGACCCAGGCAGCTAAGTTTAATGCTGTAAAATTACCTCCAGGGTATTTTAATCAAACACACGCAGGGTTCTTTACCAAAAAGAGTCTTCTGAATGGTATTCTTCCTTTCATACCTAGGGAACGTGACTGAAGCAGATTAAATAACTTGCACAAGGACACTCAGAGCCTACATAACGTCTGATCTGGGTTCTACCTTCTGAATACTACTGCTGATTCTTAACAACTCCCTCTTTCCTCTACAAAGCTGCAGGCTTCAGCAAACAAAGCATTCCTTATAGCTAATTGGTATTACATGGAAACTCAACTGCTCTTATTTACAAAACTACAGATTTATGTCAAGCAAAGCCAATTATGCTTAATGTTTAAACTATTGCAGGTGCTCAATGACATTGTTGCTAGGCAGTAGAAGTGAAATTGCTCTTTTAATGCATCTTGTTCCAACTGGGAGCATGTGTTTTATCATCAGTGCAAATTTAACAGATGGAGATCTTAATCCTCTCCAGTGAGCTTTCTTCACCCTCCCTCACTCAAAATGGTGTCCCATGCATTTAGACTTAACTGTGGTGCTCAATGAACTGTCTGGGACAGCACTTGAGGTTTTTCTATGTGCATACATGAATACAGCATAAACCACACATTTAACTCTTAAAAAAACCCCCAAACTTTACCAGCAGTAATCAGCAATACATGTGGCTACTCAAGGTTAGTAATGACCTCTGCTGAGCACAGCACCTGCTCAAATAGTTATAACCAGAGCTGGTACCCAGCACAAAAGCAGCTACTTTCAAAGTCAAAACTGAATCTACAGAGTCTTTTACGCTAATTTCATTGTGTGCTGGGACAAGATTTAGAAGATTTAGGCAGTACTCAAGCTATAAAACTCAACTGTGATGTTTCTGGTCACTGATATCACTTAGGAGACAACTTGTTCTATGACACATTTCAAAACTAGAATCCTTTATGGTAAGGATTAAAACTTGCATATCTTAGTTTTGATTTGTGCAAAGCAACGTCAACAGATGACCTCAAACACAGGCAATCAGATCTGAATGTTTTGTTATTTTTTGGAAATCGTGATAGATCAACAAACTGCTGAACAAAGAAAGCTATTCTAACACCTTCCAGCTGCTTATTGCATTATTTCATACGCACACACATCCCTATTTTTTCCGTCCCTTCATTTTTTCTAAGGTATTAAACCAGATTTGAAAAGCAGATTCTTTCAACATACCACTTGTCAGTAGACTCCAGCCAGCATCTTTGCAGCTCTTCTGTGCCAAGGCAAAAGTCAAGTCAAGTCTTTAGGCATTTTTCACTTTTTTCTTTATGGAAAGAAACCAAGGGTTTCTGTGGCTTAAAGCTGGGCTTATTGCAATACAAGTACCATTTATAAACCAATACCTTAGGAGCAAATAACTGTCAAGTGGGATGGACAGATTTAATCAATTATGTGGAAATCACTCTATCCCACTTGCCAGCGCCCTTCTGCCTTTCACTGCCTCTACCCTCTCACAGCCTCAGCCCAGCTTATGCACTCACTTTTGGAGAAAGAGGTTCTCTCTTGATGTCAGGGCAAGAGCCAGAGCAAGGCAAGCAGGCAGACTTCCCCCCTCCCCCAATGCCACTTGTCACAGAGCAAAAAGGGAGCTGTACACTCAGCTCCACCATCAAGGCATAACGTCCCACACTAGTCAGAAAGCACATCTTTGACACAGATGACCATTTCAGAAGAATTTGTATACAGATTTACTTACTTATTCCATCTCCATCAGGGAGTTCTAGGATCACATTCTCTTTTACCATGAAGAAAGATATTAAACAAGTTTCACAAAAAAACTTGCTTCCAGATGGGTACCTCCCCTTTCTACAAAATCTGTTGCCATCTGGGCTTTAACAGGTCCCTCAGTCACCTTGTAGCTCTTCTACTGACCCAGATCTCCATCTTCACCAGCTATTTCCCATGGGATATGTGTCAGCTGCTTTACTGAAATCAAGGCAGATCATCTCTAGTATGTTTTCTTTAGAAAATAAATCCTCATTACACACAGACACTAAAGTAGTCTGGCAAATCTACCTTTGATACATTTGATCTGTGTTGTATTTTATTAAATTTTCCTTATATCTCATGACTCTCATCTCTTTTAATTAACCCCCCCAACTTAAATACTAGAGACATCAAACTAACAGCTCCTGACTGACATCCTTTCTACTTCTTAGATGTATTTACTAACTTTTACTCTCCATCCTGCAATGCCCAAGCCAAAGTTACAGCATTAAATACTTTTCACTGTGGAGAGATGCCTTCCTTCAGCAGCTCTTTCATAGTTTCAGCTCACAAACTACACTTTCTGTGTTCCTTTAATATAGTTTCTCATGCCATAGAGCATTCCTCAGACAGCAAGCATTCTGGCCTGACTACTTCGTCCAGGATGAACATCCTGATATAAACATGCTCCTTTAGTTTCTGGATTCATTATGTTTCCTTATTACATAAACTCCTCACTTCTATCCTCACTTTTTTTACTAATACAATTTACAAAAAAAAACCCCAAAACCCAAAAGAAAGAGGGAGCAAAAAGTTAAGTGCTAGATTGGCATACCTCAATATTCAAATCAGCCAATCTGGGGAGTGTTTAGATCTTGAAAGTGGAAGCATTTTACTAATAATTTTCCCCTCATTTCCAACTGCATCTGCCCTTCCCCAATCTTCTTCTAATTCCCTTCACCTCCTTCAACTGGGCTGCAATTGGTAATTTTCATGTAAATAAATTCTAGTCTCCAGTTCTCCCACTAGCAATTTTCTTTATATCATCTTTTAGGAATGACAAATCTCGCGGTACTTCTGCCAAATAAAAGACTAGATGCCTCAACATCAATGTTTTATGACATACTTTACGGACTTACTACTGTTATATAGTTTCTAGTATATTTTTGGTAGATCTCAAAGCAATTTGCAAAGAAGGTTAGTACGGCTGTATCCATTTTACTGACAGGGAAACTAAGGTAAAGAAGCAACCTGCTGAAGTCTGGGTGGCAGATAAATAGCAGAGCCAAGAATAGCACACAAGCCTTCCACCTTTGCAAGTATCAACCAGCCAGTGCTGGACTCCAAAAATTAGTTGCAAATAATACTTTCAGAAGGGAATTTGCTAAAGAAATGTATACACGAGTTTATTAATTTTGCACCATTCCTGAGTACAAATACATGTGAATACCTCTCTATTTCCCCGTAGAGTTTAAAAGCCTCCCTCCATCAGCCATGGCAAGCAGTGAGCTCTCATTGTCCTCGATGTGCATTATGACAGTGCAGCACCCTACCAGGCCAAATCCTATGATGACTGCTATTTTGACAACTTATAAATAACATTATTATTACTATTATTATTCCTAAGATAATTCATAAATACATTAGAAGTTCCTCTTAAGTACACTATATAATTTATCTTCAGAAAACTGGTTGGTAACACGGTCAAAATGTAGTGAAAAAAGGGTGAAATTTTATCAAGTTTTCTCCATAGGAGACAAAATGGGAGAACTTTCCAGGACACTACCGTAACGCTTGATGGCTTTTTCATGCTTCAAAAGTTTTTCTTCAGGAAGACTTCCTCTGAATTCATTGTTGTATTCCTGATTCAGATTGCTGTACCTGGGAGCGAGGATAGGAAAGGAAAATACTAAAATAATCATCCTTTCAGGGATTAGCTTCATGCCTTGTTCATTAGGTAATATTCTGCAAGTTACAGTGCCTTCTGAGTCCTGAGTTCTAAGCAGCCAAAACAATTGGATAGCGATACGTGTTCCCAAAGAACCTTTCAGAACTTCAGGATGAGAAGTGCCAAGTGGGACGCAGATGTAAATAACAGCTGCATCATGTTATTTTAATACATTTTAAAAAGACCATGTTTTTTCCCTCTCCCCTCAGAGAAATCTTAGTCTAGTGTTTTCATCATTCAGAGTTCTAAAGCTTGATTTCCCCATATCCTTAAATCAGGGTTTATCTGAATAGTCCTCACCCTTTTTCCTCTCCTTTGGGAGAATTCTTGTTCAGCACAAAATGAAACAATTACATTTGACCTCAAAACCCACATTTCACATAGTTTTTTGTTGTCTTATTGAAAAATGACATACCTTGATTTTGAAGTGAAATACCAATTTGAAATAAAATTTTTCATTTATTCACTTATGGAGATCAAATTTCCTCATAAAAATAAGTTAATTTGTGGCAAAATTATTTGTTGAGTTCAACCCACTTTTA
Organism: Actenoides lindsayi; assembly: GCA_025331215.1. NCBI lineage: Eukaryota > Metazoa > Chordata > Aves > Coraciiformes > Alcedinidae > Actenoides > Actenoides lindsayi. The sequence continues at coordinate 24,543 of WTSP01013165.1, forward strand.
TGGCCAGTTTTTGACAACCAAAACCTTTTAGCTTGCAGCAGTATATACGACAAATGAAAATTTAATTTTACAGAAGAATAAAATCTCATTTTATAACAAGACGACAAAGTACATGCAGGAGAAACATTTCTCATCATGACTTAGGTCACATTTAAAAGAAGAGAATCAAGAATTAGCCACCAGAATAAATGGACACTTGCGTCTCAGGTTATGTTGAATTAATCGACCAGACACTAAGGTAATATTTGGTGCTGCAAAGTTAGTGGTATGTGTAATAGAAAAAGCAGTATTTTTCTTAAGAGTTCTAGAAGTACGCTGCCCTTGGAAATTTTCTATTATTGTCATTATCAAATCACTACTTCATCAAGGTTTCTGAAGGATTTCCATAGAACTGCAGCCCAATGCTGAAGAGAATGTCAGCTGCACGTGACCCTCCCTACTCATGGTGACACAAGTTGCTTCCCTCCCTGCTCTTGACTACAAATATTACTTCTAACACTGACAACAGAAAGTTAACTGTAATTAAATGTTCCGGAATACAGTAGGTAAGCCAGCTTTCAAACAACCCTGAATGAAAAAGGGCATTGCAGTTGTGTGTTCATTGCACTTGACAGGCAATATACAGGCATTAAACATAGGGTCTATAGGTGGCATAAAATTGAGCAGTTCCATCATCTCCAGCAGAAAGTTGCTTTTCTCTCATTCATTGCCCAGTAGAATATCAGAAAATATTACAGGATTATTCTGTTGAAACCACTGCCTACAGCATTAACCAATTAGTCATCTGCTGTTTTCTTTTGCAACCCCTTTGCCTACTGTCCTATACTAAAGATCCAAGCTCACTGGGACAACAGCAATACTGGTACAAAGCCAAATGCAGTGGAGGTCAGGTCCACGACCGAGATATGTTGGTGCTGTAATTTAAATTCCATGCCAACGTATTTATGTCCTTCTGTAAATAAAAGGATGCTCTTCCTCAAGGCATTTTATATTAATAATACTCCTGATATATTTAAGGCTAATTAATATCAGTCTTTTTTTTTTACCACATAATTTTTACTGTGAAATCACTCTCCTCAAGGCAGATGAAAAATACTGAAGTCTGAACCCTGAACAACAACATATGATCTATCACTATCAATTCTTTATTACACACTAGTTTACAGGTTTTGCAAGAATATCTACCCATATTTACAAATGAAACACCAAGCTTCCATTTTCTCATACATACCTGTGTGCAATTGTCCAGAACCCCAGGGTGTTCACCGTCATTAAGGAAGCCAAGAAGAAGAAGAATCTCTCCAATTTACCTTCATGCAGCAAGTGTGGAAACCAGTTGCCTGGCAAAGCAGAGATTCGAAGCAGAATTAGTTTACCTTGCAGGATGAGATGTGGCTCATATGAAAGACAGGAGATAACTTTGTGTAAAACATAGTCACAGCAGGTGCTTTGAAACCCCCCCCCGTAGCTATTTATGCAGACTTCATTCTCACAGCATCTACGATTTTTTGAGTCTACAGTGTACTTTGCTCCTGCTTTGCAGACAGGCAATAGAGATCTAGAGAAACTAAAAAACAAACAATGTTCCTAAGAAATCTGAAGTGTACTGGAAAACCTAACTCTGCACAGCTACTATACAGTAATGATTGGATCACCTTCCTTCTCTATTATCCTGTGCACACAGCTAAATAAACATTAAACATAAAAAATTTAGGAAGAGCTAGAGAAAAGGTGGTTTTTAGACATCCTTATTCACATCTGTTAAGCTTTTAATAGGCCCTTCTTAAGAAAACAAACCAAAACCATGCACAAAAAGTATTTGTTCAGTGCTTTGGATGGTGATCCATTACCAAGATGTTACCTGTCATGTTACTCTACCTTTCTTTATAGCCGCCTTTAGCTGTGAGTTTGCAATGTGTCCTTGACTTGCACATGGCATTTATTTACATGAAACGGACCTTTTTCTACCAAGGATTTTGGCATTAGCATCTAGGACATTTTGGCAGCTTAAACTCTCTTCAGCAGAGGACAGTACCACCTATGTACACCCAGAGTCTTTCCTGCCTGTAATTCTTCTGTGCTTTAGTTTGCAGCTGTATTGCTTTTGATGTTGACCCTTGCAGCCAGTCTGCAGACAAGCTCAGGTGGTGAAAAGCTATGGAAATCAAAATGCTTACAAAGAAAGCCAGCCCCAGTCAGTCTGCATTTGAAGACAATCAGTACCCAAAGTACCATAATTGACTACAGCAAAAATTAAAAAAACAAAACCAAGGTGAAAAAGAAGTTACAGTAGATACAGAATGTCAGAGCTCTACAATGTTGTAATGACCTTTTCATTATTTGGGCATACGTGATTTTTATTGCCTTTGAAGAAGAAAAAGAGACTTCATTAGCAAGAAGTGAAGTGCAATAGGAGCAAGGACAGAGTGTGAAACAGCTGGTGCTGAGAATGTGATGTCCACACTACACACAGTTTTGGGGCGGGGTTCACATTGGACCAGTATGCACTAACAGCTGGGACACATCAGGCACGAGCCTTTTTAAAATTAATTCCATTCAAAAGGAATGTTGGGTTTTTTTCTGTGCTCCAAGATCACTCTGTGATGCAAATCAGAGCTGATCAGGAGATTCAGATCAAAAACATACTTCACATTTGAACTAAACCACCAACAACAGTGCGCCCAAAGGTGCTTTGCTTTGCTCCCTCAAAGTCTGGTATCAAATCCTACCCATCTAAATAGAGTGGCTATTCATCACTTGAATGACCTAAAAGGGAGAGGATAAAAGCCATCTGCCTTTGCCATAGCTGTGCTATACATACCTGACCTCCTTAACTGATATTTTGGCCACTAATGCCATCATCCAAAGTTTCCTAATGAGAAAGAGCAGTTTCATATCCTACAAGAGCCAGCAGTCAAAGAATTACACACCCCCCCCCCATGCATATAGTTACATTTTTCTTTATCCTCCGCATCTTAGAGCTGTAAACACGTTTCTTTCCAAAGCAGTTACCTTTAGCTCCCCTGGGATTAGCAGGGAACAACTGCCATCAGTGCAGCAGTTTGCTGCGTGCCGCGTTACCCCTCCGCCAGCCCCGGAGCAGCCCCACCTCCTCGTGTAGCCTTAACCTCCCAGTGAGATTTCAAAGCGTTATCATTTAGCATCGGCACTTGACGGAGCTCCGAGGTGCTGTAACTTCATTTTAGGAGCTTATAAACTTTTACTGTCGTAATTCACAGCCAGGCAGTTTTTCCATTTCACAGCCCGCAGGGGCAGAGGGAAGTCACGGAGAGCGCGCGTGTGCCCGAGGAGAGGGAACGCACGCACGGGGCTCGGTGGCTTGGCAAAGCAGGGTTCACACCTTCTGCTGGGTTATTTACATCGGTTAGGCTACCTAGATGAGCAGCAGGAGCTTCCTAATGGAACAACGTTGACAATGAACTCCGAACGGAAAATACCTACTTAAAAATAGCACTGAGTGATACATTAAAAACAAAACAAAAAACACCGCCAAAAAACCCCGGCTCCTAAATTCCTCTTTCAAGAGAATGAAATAAAACGGACCTTTGAAACTGTCTTAATGCTAGCAAAGGCACCGTACTGAAGTGTTGAATGTGGGAATGGTTGGGTTTCTCAGGATGAGAGGGCAGACCAGCAAGCAGGAGATCTGGGTTCTGCCTCCACTTCACCACTGGCCTCCTCCATGGCCTGGGCCAAAGATCATTGCTCTGTCTCCTGTCTGCTTCTTTAGTAACTGCCAGTGTTTAAACAGTGATGTCAGGATAATGTCACAAAGCCTTTGGAAAATCCTGCGTTATAAATGAGCAACAGCATAGGCAGGGCCAAAATTAGGTTGGGCATAGTAAGACTCTCCCACAGCACACTCTCTTGCTCACTCTCTCGTTTAGTGCTCTATCCAAAGAAAGAGGTAGGAGCAAGGTTTTCTCTTCCTTCCCGTGAGGGGCAACAAGGTTAGTCAAGGGTGCCTTTCTCCACAGAGAAACAGGGAGGGGCAGCACTAGAGATATCCAGACTGTTACCCTACTGCCAACATGCATTTTCATCAGTGGATACAGCAAAGACTGAAGTAACCATTTCTTATTTTCAGCCAAAAATATTTACTTCTCTTTTTCTACTTTTTCCTTTTTAAACAGAAGATGGTTTTCTATGGAAGAGGGGTTAAGCCTGGACTACATTTACTTCTACCTAGACTCACTGCACAGAGAATCCGCTGCTGGCAGGAAGCCTTGGGAGAACAGCCCTTGGTGTTAAAACATCAGCCATGTGTTTCAGGCAGTGAAACTTCTTTTAGATGCTTTCAACCCTTACTTCACTAACATTTTCATAAGCTGGCTGCAGACTCCAGTACCCTCCACTGACTGGGTTTGGGGTTCATACTTTCAGGATTTTACCCTCAGCTATGAATGGCAGGAACTTACTGGGCCAGTTTGGTTTTGCTGGAGCAGGACTCCCTGGGCACTACTGTGTTGGAAGAGCCCAGCACTTTCTCATCCTTGAATCAACATGCAATTTGCTAACAATTCACTTTCCCCCAGAAGAACCTTTGGGTTCTGTCAATCCTTTTCTTTCCATGGAGACTGCCAACAGAAGTGCCAATTACAAGGTTGGTTTGTCACATAGATAATTGTTCACTGGGAATTAACTTTCTACAACAAGCTCCCAATTTCCATTTTTATTCCAACAAAGGAAATACTTTGTAGCATGAATCACCACACAAAATAAGAAGTTTCCTTTAGCCACATATATTTTAAATAACCTTTTCTTATTTGCTAGAGGTGAATCGGTTACGAATTTCATGGCAAATTTAGAACAAATGAGAAGATTAAGTCTAGGCAGAATCAGTTCCTCAAGCCTGCTGCACCATACGTTGTTGAAATAAAGTGTCTGGTAAACTCCCACTGACGTTTTGCAGTCCTGTCAGTTCTGCATCAAAAACGTTCAGGTAGTACAAGAAGGAAGAATATTACACAACACCAAGAGAGAACACCTGATCCTATCAACACAGGCAGAAAAGCAGGTGAAGCAGAGCTTAAGACACAGACAAAACTATTTTCCTGAGCTGCTTCTGGTGGATGACTGACAGTGGCCAAATGCTGGCAATACTAGCCATCAAAGAAGATGTGGAGAGTGCTGTAAGCCAGTCTTTGACATATACTACTGCACACGTGGTTATCTGCTACTATGATGGCACCTTTGGGGTTCTCAAGGGGTTCACAAAAAAGCCCAAAGTTGAAAGGGACTGCATTCAATTTATTTACTGAGTAACACTATAGTATTTTAGTACTGGGAAAAAACAGAAGACAAAGCAAACAGTCACATGCCAGAAGTTAGTCTATTCTGTTTGATTCCCACATTTTTACAGCTATCCCATAACCTAGACTATGATCACAGAAAAAACTAATTCCTATCTTAGAAAAGGATCGTATTGCCTTCCATCATTTCGTCAAGTTAGGGGGCATATATTTAGTGTTTAATCATATCCAAATCACGGTCTCAGTCTGCCTCTAATCCTTATTAGCTAAGTAGGCACCAGTGGACACCACCATCTGGACTGCAAGATATATCCTTTAGCTTTATCATCTTTGGTATTTAGAATCACACAAGGCTCCAAACTGGAATTAAAAAAGGAAAAAAAAAAAATAAAGGCACCGGAAAAAAACTCTGGTTCTCTAAATACAAGCAGGGAATCTGTCTGGGGCAGTTTCCCTCCTCTGACCTTTTTTTTTTCTTCATTACATATTTATATTAATATTTTTAGAGAAATGTATTCTGAAATGATTGGCATAGGAGGACAGGTTTTGTCTTGCGTCTTCTTCCGTTAAAATGTTAGGAGAGGTAAGAGATCCAAAAGAAAGCAGTTTCCCAGCTTGTACTGAAAATATCACTGTCACCCGTCATCTGTTTGCACTCGTCAGATTTTTTTTTAAAAAGTCTTATTTTATCATATTCACACCATCCTCCATAGATGCGTTAAAAATGATTAATGCAGCTTTGACTGTGACTGATATCTGATCAACTTTGCCAATAAAAACCCCAAATAAAATTCTAAAGCAGTGACATGAAATAGTATATAAAAATGTTTAAATTTTGTCAACACCCTGTGTGCTTCAGCACTTCAAAAAAAACAAACCCAAACCACACTGGAGGATCTACTTCACCGTATCCTGGATTGCTTTGTGGCAAACATGGTCTCATTGCTTAGAGATGGGAGAACCAGAAATAGTCTCGGCTCATGTTTCAGCGAAACAAAAAATCAAGGGACAAGACAAAAGCACCCAAAGCCCACGAGTCGCACACTAAGCCTTGCTAAATCTTACAAAGTCATTGCATAAAAAACTATCATCATCTTTCAGCAAAAGACAAAGAACTTTGGTCTTCCAGTATAAATAAATGAGTTCAGCTTTTTAGGGGAAAAAAGTTCCAGCTGGCTTATTTACCCCCAGTTCCACAAACTGCCCTGACACTGAATGTTTTAAAGGCTCTTTAATCAGAGCTAAAAAAACCCACCAAAAATGTGAGTAATTAGAGCTTATTTTGGGTCATTTGACATTAATTTGATCTAAGAGAGGTCACAGTTTTAATCTCAGAAGTGCTGTCATCTTCAGGATGTTCAATAGGTAACCATTAGGTTTTATAAATGAAAAAAAAAGGATACTTTTTGTTAATATTAAGTTTTTCATCACAAGAACCAAAGGAGACTGTAAGAAACACAATGGAAGAGTTTGGAAAAAATACAGATGGAACAAGTGAATTTTGCTTTTTGGTCCCAGCCAGAGGATAAGAATTTGAAGGCTCTGATAAAACAGTATTTCTGGTAAGAAATGAACATTTTCTCTTTTGAATCAATTAAATGTTTTCATACTGACTTACAGAAAAAGAATAAATCACCTTGGTAGAAAATTAGACAAAAATGTACTGAATTGCAAACCAAATGCAAAAATTGATTTCCTCTAGCGCTTCGTACAAAAATACTCTATAAAAGAATAAATTACATATTTAGTGGTACAACATAGTCAAAATGTTTTGATGCTGGCATTATGCTTAATTAGATATAATTAAATATTTATAAAATAAAGTCAAATTGCAGTAAAATATGTCAATTTTACTAAAACAAAATATTTCAACAGTATCAAAATTAATACTTGCCATACTTTTGGGGGACAGGAAAGAAGTCAGCAACATAGCCTTTCTTGAAGTGTTAGTTCCATTGAACTCCATATTACAGAATTAAAAAAAAAAAAAAGAAAAAATCTATTCCACTGGTTGCCTTTGTACTTAAATAGCTCTTTGCCTGATTCATTTGGGTAAGCGTTCCTGGATTTTACCCTTCTCTAGGTGATGCTTTTATACCTCATAATAAAATTTTAATTTAATTAACTGAAAAACAGCACTGTGTATCAGAGAACCATTTGTTTGTTCAGTTCTTGCAAGTAGGAATTAAAATTTCTTGTCATACTTTCAAAAAAACCCCACTCCCCCTTGGCTTAAAGCTACACTGTTCTTTATGTAGGAAAGAGAACCCAAAACTTAACCATGAGCAGTTACAACACTCTGCAGCCGTGGTGTCATGTATTATGGTCAGCAGTTGTGCTCTATAAGAAAGAAGATTTCTAATGCAGTAACAATGAAACTTGTCAACGGAAAGCATCTCTAGAAGAACTGCTTCAACAAATGGAACTGTTTCAGATACGTGAACAAATAGGTCTCTGTCCTTTGGTTCAAGGACTCAAGTGCTTTACTTTTTAAATTTACTTATGAAACAAGTCTTTTTTGTATCAAACAAAGATTCATCAGCAAAGGAAAAAAGATTTTAAGAAGCTCTTGGCCTATCTTGAAAGCCAGCAACCCAGAAAAAATCACCGGCTCTGGGCTTGCATTAAGTACTCGTCAGCAGGCTGAATCTGAAATAACTCCTTTAGAAACAATAGGTTTTCTGGGAGTTGAAGCTTTTTTTCTGCAAAAGGGTAAAACCACAGTGAGACCATATTGTCACAGATTCTGGTTCTTCCAGAAGCTGGGTGAAGGGAGAGGCATAAAGAAGGCAAGAGAGAAGTAGCAGGTCTGGGGGAACTAATTCCCTCAACAGCTTTGAAACACCCAACCCATCATAGTTTCCCCTGTGATACTGTGGAACAGAGAGAAAGGCATGTTCCCCATTCATTTGAAGCACTAATCTTGCTCTCATGGCCAGAGGCTTCCACATAAGCATGGCTAACATGAATGTACTTCTTCACAAACATGAAAAGGTGCTTCCTAGACAATTTATTTTCTTGTCTTCCAGAGCAGAAGTATAGAGATTGGAGGTGAGGGGTTCCTGCGAGATGCCATCCTCTAATTACTCCAACTATCAAAACTAAGATGACTCATTAAAATTGGATGAATACAGCTGGAAGGCTATTTCCTATCTTAATTCCATCTTAATTGTGAGAGCAAATCAATAAAACTTTGGCATCCCCTTTAATTCTGCTGCCTAGTTCTCCAAGTTAATAATATTAGAAAACTGCTCAGGAACACAGGGCATGAACATATTCTTACCTTGAGTGCCTGCGTGGGCTGTCTGAACAAAGAAAGCTCCCATAAAGCAGCCAGCTCCATTAAAGAGAGTTAAAAAATGCATGGAAATCCCTCTAATTCTTTCTGGCACAAGCCAGAATGAAAGTAAAGAACCTTAGAAAGGAAACAGATACAGTTCTGGTTAAAAAAACCCCAGAAGTAAAGTAATGGTAGAAGACATGTTAGTATGTGCCCTATTAACAAAAGATTATCTAAGCTGTTTAAATGAATCTCCACAACAAACCACCCCACACACTGATATTCCACAAGTACATAAAGATCTTTCTCCCAGACAGTTGCTCGCACCTTTTAAAAGCCTCAGGCACAGCAAGACAAGAGAAACACCACCACAGTCAGCAAGTGTAAAGACAGCAGAACAGCAGGACCTCCTGTGCCAGAGCTGATTCAGCACGGACACCAGGAAAAGCTTCCAAAATCCAGAGCTCTACCTTAACTTGGGCAGTTACCTTGCTTTCACCCAAGGCTGAACAAGGCTCCTCTTCCCCAAAGAGCAACTCACAGAGTCCGTGGCTAATTTTTAAGACCTTGTTCTTCACTTTCTTGCCGGAAGACTAAATCAGAAGCAGCAACAGCTTTGGTGGCAAGGGGAAGCTGTAGCATGCTGTTGTGGCATAGATGACTATAAACAACCCCACCAGTTGTGATTTGGCTAAACTAGGCTACAGTAACATTAAAGTCCTTACGATAGCTGCTCTTTTTGAGTAACTTTCCATGATTATCAAAACCTCTTTTTTTCTCAGTTTCACACCTTGAGTCCTCATCCACACATGTTCTCCAAGCCCCAGTGTTTCCCCAAACTGCTTTATTAGTTGAATTTGAATGACCTCCAGCTTGAGAAACTTGTCAGCAGAGGATCCTATTTGGATGCTGAATTGCCTGAAGCATCTCTGATTACAAATGAGACTTTACAATCACCATCTTCCACCCTTTTTAATTTGGATGTCCAAATGAGAGCTTTGGAAACATATTAAAGAAAAGAAAGAAATACCACAGGCAGTATTTTTTTCCTCATTTACAATAGGAACCAGAAGCCCAAGGGCAAGAGAAAGCAGGAGAGCCTGGGACACCATCTGTAGATGCACCAGTACAATCTGAAACATTGTACAGTCAGCGTCCTAGCTAATTTGAATCACTGAGAGCCTAGGAAGTTTTTGGTTCTTCTTACCTTCTAAAAGCAGGGGTGGAAAACATGCGTCTGGGCCATGGTTAATTGCGTTCTACCTACCTAAATTACTCCTGCTGTTTCAATTGCATATTCCAGTCTTGGCTTGTCCCATGGTGCTGCTGTGAACTACTGAACAGCTGCTGCCTTTCACCCTGGAGACTACTGCATGTCATCGGTGGGTGAAGAGATCCCCAATACATCCCTCACGCTAACAAAGCCGCTTGTTACGAGGCTGCCCATTTCTAAGTGCTTTGAGACATGCTGATGGGCAGATGATATTCTTGAAGTGCTTCAGCCTACGCTGCCAACCTGCTAACCCTTAGCAGGGTAAAGCAGTTCCAGTGCACCAGACAGCCTGGGCACCAGCAGGGTCAGGCAGCTGCTGGGGCCCGGTTGGCTAACAGGCTGGCTGCCTGTCCTGGTTTGAGTGAGAACAGAACTAATTCTGTTCAGTGATCTCACTTTTCAGCTCAGTTCTTCTTTACCAGCAGTATCATGCACTGTGGGGGCAAATGCCAATAATATTGTCCCATGGGATGAAGCTTGTTTTGAATTGATGTTGTGGTGGTATTTTTGGGAGAGGTTGGGTGGTTTTGTGTTTGAGATTTTTTTGTATTATTATTATTTTTGTTTGTTGGGTTTGTTGGTTTGGTTTTTTTTTTAGTTTTACTATTTAATTTATTTTTGTGTTTGGTTTTTTTCATGTGTGTTTTTGTTTAAATCCTTGGGCTTTAAGAGAGTAATTTCCTCATTGAAACCAAGTTATAGGGTTACAAATTCAAGCTGTCAGAGGCCTGTGAGATCTTACATTCTAACACTGTGGAGGAAAGCAATTATTTTATCTGTTTTATTTTATTTTATTTTTTTAAAGAGTATCTCAGTACTAGTGAAACATTAAATGCTGATACTATTCTAAAAGATGCTCATGCCACCTGAAGCAGATGTTGATATAAAACTCCTAGCAACAAGATAATGAAATATGTTTTATAAACACAATTGAAAGTATCAAGGCTCAAATGTAGCTAAAGAGTTCAATACACCAAATCTATCTCCTCTAACCAAGCACTTCAGAAAGGAGATATCTCCTCTCTTCCCTCTGATTACAAGTGTGAACATTTCTGTCTTCAACTTGGATCATGTACTTTCAGGTCAAGTAAATTATTATGATAATCGAATTTGACCTTCTGCATAACAAAGGCAGTAAAATGTCAGGAAAGGTGAAACAACTATTTAAGTGTCTAGGCTGTCATTACCATCCTGGGAGATCACTGAATGGTTCCTGAACAGCAATTCAGCTCAAATTGAAGTAGAAACCTAGAGATCTGTTCAATAGCCTGAATACAGATGCCCAGTGCTGCCTGAAATGCTCTAGTGCACCTTTGCCATCTGCACAAGGCTGTCCAAAAAGGGGCAAGACCTACAGAAAAACCATGTGCTTCTCCAGCAGCATCTGGAGGCCACACGGGTACCAGAAAGAGCCTGCTTGCCCCACAGGCACAGCCGAGATGCTCCATGACAAAAGATGCCAGTCATCTATGCGTGGGCAAGCGAATGGAGGCCTGCATCCCTGTCAACTACAGCAGCAAGCTATTTTAGGTACCTGCCTTGAGTTTTCAACATGCAAGTCTCAAATTCAGACTTAGACCCATTTACCTGGGTTCTTGAATTGCACCTCTAACTGCAGCTCTTAGCAAGATGCTTAATCTTTATTTAAATAGGGAAGACAACTTTTCTTCCTAAGAAAATGCTAATCACAATCCTTTAGGAAGATTTTTAACAAAAAAAAAAAAGATAAAAATCTGTACTTTTCTGAATGCTAATGTAATCTTCTGGTCACTAAACTTCTGTTGTGTCCCACCATACTAGATTAAAGATCCATATTCTACCAGTAATAATATTCTTACGTTTCTGCATGAGAAGACTAAGCAAGCCAACTTCTAACCTCTTTTTTTTTCTCCTTTCTTTTTTTTCCCTGTTTTTTTTTTCCTGCTAAACAAAGAAGGTCACAGTTTTCAGTTATACTTAGCCTGTAACCTAGAAACCACATTACCTGCCTAGAAACCTGTCTCAGTTAAGTACTTGAGAGCTATCAGATGAAAAGGCATTACGAAAATGCTAAGTATTTAAAACTAGGGAAAATTACCTTTTTAGTGACAGACTGTGACCCACAGCTCTTGGTAGTCTTAGAGTGTAAAAATGAAGCTGAGACACTGAAGTTATTTCTTGCTTTTAAACAAAAATCTGCACATTTCTGGGGTTGTACTAGAATAATAGACACTCAACCTGTAGAATTAAAAGCCTGCAGAGATCAGCTAGTCAATTACTTTACCTGTGTGTCTCTAAGTGAATGTTGATTACTTTTGCAATACTAACATTTTTTTTAAGCTCTGCAAGGTAAAACACCAGTAAGCAGCCTGCATGCTTCTCAGAAGAAAATAAGCCTCAGGAACGTCAGTGTAGATGTGGAAAGGTAAAAGATGTGGAAAGGTAAATTATGGAAGGGAGGGGAGGTTCAGTTTCACAATCAAGAGCACATCTACATAATTTATAGATGGCAGGGATGAATTAAGATCTGCTTGTGCTCGGCGGAACAGGAGGGTTTATCTCTGGCTCGATGCCACAAGCTAAGGCACGATGCCCTGTGCAGGCATGTTCACATGACTCCTGATTGGAGCACCATCAAAAAAATCTTGCATCTGCCTACAGTATTTTCCAGGTTAGCCTGTCAGTTGAATTGTTACTTGCCTGCATATGCTCTGTGTCAGTGAAAAACGCATAGCATTTCTATTACCTGGGCCCACAAATGAGAAGGGTTAAGCTAAATTGATTCACCTCACTTTGACTGGGGCCTACAAAGTGCTCATAGACTGTAACCACAGCTCGGCTGTCATGTGCAGATTTGTTCTGTCTCAAGAAGATCATCACAGAAGAGTTCGGGTCAGAAGGGACCTCAGGAGAGGAGTCCAGCCCCCTCTTGAAGCAGGTTCAGTTTCAAGACCAGTTATGCATCTGAGCCCAGAGTTCCACCGCTCTCATCATCCCTCCACCAAAAGGTGGATTATGCACCCCAAGGACCTGACCGGGCCGCGTTACTTTCCAGTTAATCTGGAACAATGTCATTGCTCACTCTGAGTTACAGCCAGCAAGACAAATTATGCCACTCTGAAGCAGGTAAAGCACAGATCTGCTCATTAAGCCCGTGGAAGAGAGCCAGGGATAAAATATCAGATGACAGTAATTATTTTTAGGAAGCTGATATAATTCTCTGCAAATCAGGGCACTCTTTCTTTAGCCTAGTAGATTTTACTTACAGGAGGGAGTTACCAAGGCTTCAGCCACTCCAAGTAGGATGTACTGAGGTGCTAAGTGGAAGCAAGGCATGGAGGAGACCAGGAGAACCTCCTCAGAAAGCGTCTGCTCCACCTGAGGGAAATGCTTTCGGTGTATTTCAGAGAAGCCAGCAACCATCACGGAAAGTGCAGCAGATAACTGACCTACAACTGGGTAAAAAGCACACAGGGCATTCATCAAGATTGTAGTTACAGGTTTATTATGTATTTAGAATTAAGCAAAGTCCTAGGAGATGCAAAAGAAGCTTCCCGCCACTGATACATCCTCTCTAGACACATAAACATCAATAAAGAGGACTTATTACACCAGAAGCCTAACTAAATATATGGCAGAGAAATATAAGCTCAGTGCAGAAAGAATTTAGGAATACAGAATAAATGAGAGAAGAAAAACTCTTCTGAAAAGCTAAGTCACAAAGATGAACTTTTTTTTTATTTTTTTAAGATTGAGAAAGGTAAGAAAGGAGGAGAGAAAGAAAAGGCAACAGTCCTTCCAGATATCTCAAGAGACTCCATAGGAACAAGACCACCAAGCAGGGGGGAAATTCTCCCATTCAAGCAGAAGTAAGGTTCTGAAATATCCATGTAACACCATATGCTTTCCACATTTGTTTTCTATACAAAAAAAAAAAGTAGCGCAGGCAGCTGAAGTACCAGATTTCTGAGGCTGCAGACCATGGTATGTGGGGGAGAAAAAGATCAGCAATGCATATCACACCTCGGGAGATCAAGTATCCCTACATTTTCCCTTTTTCCTCCACGACAGAGCTCCCTCAAACTACTTTTCAAAGTTAGCTGGACAGTGCATTTGCTGGACTGTTTTAACATCTTTGGACGAGCTGCGTTACTGCAAGAGATAAGCACCAGCTTTCTAAGTGCTTAAACATAAGCTGCTGGACTCCAGTTGCCTCCTGCCTTCTTCAGCTGTCCTGAAGTATCGCTGCATGATCCATAATGTGCTGGATCCACAATACATTTCAATTATTACTGCAAGTCTGCCTGCTTGCCTCAGTGGTACTGCCAAATGCAAGTACTGCATGAGCACACAGGACAGGAAAAAAAACCCTGCATATTTAGCCTCGTAATGTAAGATAAAAGCTTATAATCAACTCAGATGTATTTTAAGTACCGCTCACTTCAAAACACACTGAAGAAAGGATGCTATTAAAATGTATTGTTTTATATTTCTTGATGTTGTCAGCATGAAAGGGTTGTAGCCTCTCAGAAAAGAAAAATGCAAAGAAAGCAAAGTTTTCAAGTAAGTCTCCTGACCTTGAAACATTTATACTTCTGATGTTTTGAGCTTCCATTGATTTTGACGAAGTTTGTGATTCCTCAGCATTTCTAAGCTATAAGTACAGGTGTGAAAATTTGGTTTCTTTTGTCAGCTTTGGTTCAAATAGCTGGACTATGGCTTTCCACTTGTCTTACAAAGCCTTGCCCCTTGTTACACTCGCTAGATCTGATGTCAACGGCCAAAGGCTTTTGTTTTGTATTATAAAATACATAAAGTTTGTCTCTTTGCGTGTCAGAGAAGAAGAGACAGAAAACTCATACGGCTAAGTGGCCTTAGCCACATTACATTTTTGCATGCATCTGTGTTTCTTCTCTCAGCAAAAACTCTCACACCCTTATACTAGCAGTTTCCCTGCATTTTCACAACTTTAAACACCCTTCCATCCCTGCCCACCCCGAGGCTTGGAAGTTGTTTTGTTGTTAAGTGCTTAATAAGAACACCCATGAATTATTGCTTGCAATTTGATGACGAGAGGGAATTCAACAGCATTTTCTAGCCAATGCATCTTCTCAAGGCCAGGTATAAAGCCCTCAAGGATCTTCTTGTAATCTACCAAAGCAAGAGTTCTCCTAGTGAAAAACTGTGTTAGTACTAAAAAACCTCAAGCTGCTCAATATTACCACATAGTACTATATTTTAAAAATTTTCCTCACTAAAAGTCAAAGCATTTCAAAAAAAGTACCCCCTGAATGTCCCCAAATTGTAACATTTCTTTTAAGATACTATGCAGGAGAGAAAGAAACCGAGAGCTTTGGAGACCTGGTTTTTCTTCTACCTCTTCTCCCTTCAGTCCTCTTTACAACAAGCAGTTTGGAATGACCATCTGAGGTTTTGGTTTTATAGGAGAACAGGCTGTTTAAAGAAAGCTTGAGGCTGGTTCTAGGACAAGGTTGTTTATATTACCTAGAGACTAAGGTTGTATTGGACTCTGCGATTCCTGATCTCACATCCTGAGTAAAACAGGTCAAAAAGGTTTCCCGGAATCAATTTTTGTTCAAACTAGAACATCTTGTAGGGAGAAATGTTCAACGTCACCTCCCAACTCACCTCAGATAGGCACTGGACTGGAGGCTTGCTTTTGTGTACTGTAGAGAGAGCTATTCTCCACATCACTGTTGGATGGAGTAAATCCAAGACTAATAAGACATTTCAGTATAATCAGTCATTAAGAGTCTTAGAGCAACAACTTCTATGGCTTAGCTATGTCAGCTAGAGCTTCTTGCTTGTAGCTGATGGACAACTATCCAGCAGACACACACCTTCAGTTCTCTGCTGAATCTTCTATACTATTGACTAAATCAAGCAACATAAAATATATAAACAACAAAACAAAACACAAAACCCCCCAAACAAACAAAAACCAAACACCACTCTAAGCTTACCAAATACTCATGTTTTTTATAAAGAGGTTCAGATATTCAATATATTTGGGACACAATCTAAATTCATGTTAAGATTTTTAATGTTTTTTCAGATCGTACCTAATTTACAAATAAACCAACAACTACAGAGAAAGTAAGGATCAACATGAAAACTGTAATCTGTTATTACAGAGCAATCATATACACAGTGTTGAACTGAAGTATACGGTTCGTCCTTGAAAACTGTTATTCTTCACATACTGAACATTTCCAGAAAACTATTTAAATTTCTTCCCCTTACAAGACTTGAATTAAAATATAGTTATAGGCTGGCTTAACACCAACAGCCTATTTATACTTCCAATTTTGCTCCTGAAAATAATTGTGAACCTAATTAACTGTTGGCAAAAACACTGGCACTTAGAGGTCTACCATATTTGCAGGTGCAGTCATATACTTGGATATCTAAAGTCATCGCCTGTACTCACAGGTATTTTTATGCCTCAGGTAATTTATCACCCCTAACAGGAGGCTATTTTAATAAATGACGCTATTAAGAATAAACCACTGCATATATTCTGCTGCTGTTCAACATAACAGGATAGAACATTAATACTAACTCGAAATTTCCATGTTTTTTAAGGAAAATTATTATCTGAATGTGCTTTTTGTGCTTTAATGCAGATGTTATTTTAAAAACTAGGGTAATTGCAGCCTGCTGCGTTATATGCATCTGGTTTGTATAAAACTTAATAACACTCTTAATTAGGCTAATTTAGTCAGATTAATACCTCTGTGTGTGTCAGTACTCACTGTGCTGCTTGCCATGGGGCACTGAATTAATAGTAGCACACTGAGAAAATAGTCGTTTATAAATATTTTTGTCTAAGGTTTGTAATGCAGGCTGGAAGATAAAAAAAAAAATTATGTAGGAAGTGTAATGAGAATATCTACAAAAGGGAATAGTTTTAAGCGAATACAGAATGGAAGCTGTTTTTCTGGTGGTACTAGATGTAGCTGATATCAGAAGAGGGTTTCGGAGGATCCCTCCAGATCCTAGAACAGAAGAGGTTTGTGGGTAGAGGGTAATTATAAAATCAAAACAAACAAACCAAACCAACGAAAACAAAACACAACACCCACACAAAACAAAACAAAAAAAAGTCACAAAAAACCACAAAAAACCCCTCAAATAACAACACCACAAAAAAAACCCACACCAAAACCTCCCAAAACCCTCACTCCAATCCCTGGTAGAGCCATCATTACTACCAGGCTGTAAATTTCTCTGAAATGAGTGCAAATCTACAGTCTTACAATGTTTACTATTGAAAATGTTGGGACTCAAAACAAAGAGGACTTCTTTGTACCACTGCTATAAGGATAATACTTCACCTCTGGAGATCCCTCTTCGCTTTACTTCAAGTAAGTGTACAATAAGGTGTGTTTCTGTTTAGGATTTTAATAAATAAAATTATTTAAAACCAAACTCACCATTTTGAGCAAGAAGCATTTCTCCAGTATCAGAGAGCAACTAACTGAAGGACACTATCATCTTCCAAAAAGATTTTTAAAAGTAAATTACCTTTCCAAAAGTTAATGGATAAGCAAACATATAGAAGATAACCAAGTCAGAGTAAGTCTTAGGCCTAAACAGTTAGTAACATTTCTCTCCTCACTTCATTAGGATGACTCCTAGTTATTTACGAGTGTGTCTCAAACTTTTTATTGGTCAGAAGAGTCTCAGTCTCCGTTCTGCACAAAAGCTCTGCATTTTTTCTAGATATCTAGCATGCTTTTTCAGGACAGTCTTTTCAACAATTCCTTTGAAACGTAGTCACCTCCGAAAGTCATCCCAAACCAAGTCCATCTTAACATTTATTGCCAGAAATAATTCTATAGGATCATCCACCAGCTACTGAAGTTCCTCTTTCACATAAACAGAATAAATATTGAAGCTGTATAAACACACGTATTTATACGTACCAATGTACATTGTCAGAGAATGTCCAGTGCCCTTGGAACTAAAGAGACACAAGTTAATGCATTCCAAAATAGGAACGAGAATCAGTAGCGGCACGATGCTTATCACATTCATTGCTGCAACTGGCAAGACAAATCCACTGAAGTGCAAGTTGGAATTTATGGTTTGGAGATAATATCCTGAAGGAATCTGTATTGAAGAACAAAACCCCACCCCATTAGTATACCAGGTACCTTTCAATGGATGAGGTTTTTACTGTTATTTGGAAACTTCTCCAACTCTTTTCCTTATGGAGAAGTTTCAGTAAACCAACTACCCATTGGCAAAAGGAATGACAATTCATGATGAAAGGCTTCCAGAGAGTGACATTCTCGCTCTCTGCTAGAATTTACCATTTACCACCTATTTCATTTGCTCCTGAATTTAACAAATCTAAGCAGCAGTCCATGAATTTATTTGATCATCCTTAGTCAGAGCTATTAACCAATGTACTAAACGTTTCTGCCTAATACTTTACTCACTTCTTGGAGACCGTGTTCAACAGAGCAGAATTTTGGAATAGCAAGATGCAGACTTATTTTAAGCTTCTGATTTTGGGCTCAAAGTGGGCATAATTTTTAAGACACTTTTGCTAGTGCATGGCTTTAAAAGTTACAGGGAATGATTTGGCCACAGTCTTAGAACTTGCTTGATGTTACTGACAGCCACAGCAGCTATATACAGGACTTCCTTTTACTTCTGGGAATTGAAAACAGAAGAAAATGAGTAACCAGATGAGGAACCCACCAATGGCAGTCATTCAGGTATGAAATTAAGTAGATTTGTAAGACTGTCTCTCACTTCAAAAGCAAGTAATTCCTCCTGTTTGTGTGAGGCTCTACAGAGGATCTGTTGAGTTTATTAAATAAACAAATAAACATTACAGTGGCTTCTCCCAACAGATGTTTCAGTTGGATTTATTTATTTTATTTTTTGAGGAAACTTGATTAACTCAGCATTGCAATTTCATGTCCAGCAGGGAGTTATAATCCACTCCATTTTACAGACTGATTTGGGGGTGGGGGGGGTGGGGGCTGGGGAAGAGAGGTAACTTGAGCAATTTACAGTCATGACAAAGCTGGATGTACCACTGTTTTCTTAGTTTCTGGTTTTAGAGAGTTCTGGATTCCTACAGCATTCTGTATGGCTCTTCGACATGACTGGTAATGCCAAGTTCAGGGAGAAAATTACTGCTTTATAGCTGTCTGGAAGTTAATGTATAGTTAGTAGCTGAGCTTTTGTAGAGTTTCTCATAAATGGTTATAGCCAACCCAACTCACTGTGAGTTTGTTCACTGCTAAAGAATTATTCAAATGCTAGCTCTTAATGAAAATATTTTTCACCTACATCCCACCTCCAAAAGAAGACATAAATTGCAAAAGGGTGAATAAATGGCAACAAAGCTATGAAAGATAGAATTAAGCCAAATTTTTTTGGTTCCTTCTTTCCACTGCCTATTGCAAATTAGAATTGACTTCTTAATAGGAATTAAAATATCATCAACATGAATCACAGGCACTGAAAGCTGTTAACTTAATAACATGGGAAAAATACTATTAATCTTTACAAAAAAGATACTGATCTATCACCTAGTCTAAGAAAGAGCCTTAAACATATTGGAAATTCTGCCAAAGGCAAAAAAGTAATCTCTTTCAGTAGTGCAAATACTTTTTGTCTTTTATAGATATATACCTGATTATTACAACCCCGATTAATGATATCTGGTTTATTTTCATCTGGTCATTAATGCACAGCCTTGGCCATATGTCTGTGCCTGTTGGTTTGAGGTTCAGGTTGTTGGTTTTTTTTCCTTGCTTGGGATTTTTTGTGCATTGGGGGTGGGCATGGGGAGAAGAGGAGAAAGAATGAGATAGGTGGATGGGAATGTAGGCTGACAACAAGAGGAAGTGTCAATAAAGTAGTATATGCTACACATTTGTAAGAATTTTCTTAAGCTGCATTTTAACACCAATAACTAAAAATGAATTTCTGAGCCAGCTCATAAATTCATTATTCCAGTTGCCAAAGGGTAAGCTACCTCAAACTCTTGCTTAGCCAGGATCATCCAGACAGAAATGAATCTGAAGGAATCATGTCAGCTTAAGTGGCTTCTTGACACATTTACATTTACAACACACACACATTCAGAAGTGGAAAGAGCCACATAGCCTGATAGAGAGGCTCTGAAAGCACTTCTTTCCAGAATGCTTCTTTCCAGAAATGGAAACCCCCCCCATTTCCAGTGTAGGTACAGCATCCCCATAATCCTGTCAAAACATCAGGAGAAATATTCAAACAAAAGAGCAAATAAAGATCATTTGGGAGAGGTAGAAAAAAAAAATAACTGAACATAAGAAACTGAAAAATTATTTTTTTTTCCGAAGAATGCTGAGCCTGAGTCTCTGATAACTGCAACACGGCAGTGTAAGAAGCACAGGATGTTTCAGCTAGTAAGGTTTCAGAAAAATGAGTAGCAAGCATTCACACAAGCTCCTCCATGGGTCTTGACCAAGTCAATTTTATTTGATGAGAGGATATAGCAAGGTTTATTCTCAGGTAATTGAAAGTAGTCTGCAAGATTGCTTCACTGGTAAAGCAACAGTTAACCCCCAATGCCTAGAGACATAGTAGTAAACACGTCACAGTAGAGTTCAAGATCTTTGTTTCAAAGCTATGTACCCACCTGCATAATACATGTTCTGTATAGAATTTGGAAAGCGAACAACGGGAAGAGCCTGGCAAGTGACTTTGTGCTTTCCACCTGAGTCTCACTGTACTGACCACCACAGTTTTCCTTGGCATGATCGAGCCAGTCTGTCACACCTCCCCTAAAGTAGTGATATCGCACGCAGCACGTTTTCAGTGCACTAGCAATTACCCCAAAAGTCGTCAGCAGGGAACTGTCTGCAAACAGAGACATTAGACATTGGTATGTTTTTACTTGCTGCCAAAATCAACAAAACAAAACACTTTGAGAGGGGAAATACAACCTGATATATTCACCTTTATGCCTTTTTGAGGAGGGGGAAGGCAATAGCAGTGTGAATTTGCTCCAAACGTTCTTTTTTTGGAAGCCAGTTTGTTCACAACCTTATCGTTACAAAAGCAACCCAGCCTGACAGAGAAAAGTACCTTCTGCTACCAGTTATTTAACACACCACAACAATTTGTTGCTATGGTTGAGCAGGTAAAATATTACTTGGCTTCGCTTTTGCTTTCCATTGATTGAATGAGGTTAGTTTTCCATTCAAGACAGTGCTAAAATATTGCATATCTGCTGAAGTCCAGCAGCAAGGGAAGGGTTGCAGTGAAGTAAGAAGAGAGGGAGCTCAGAAGAGGGCTGATGAGATAAAAGAAATCTTCATGGAAGCATTTAAAAGGCAGAAATACTATCTCAGGATTTCCAAGTGGCACGTTATGGCAGAAGAAAAGTTTTCAGTCTAGCATCTGGCATATTAAAACTTGCTCACTGGTTACTGGGTTCAGGAATTGTTAACTTGGTTCTCAGACTCAAAGGAAATGGAAGTAAAGGAGGACAAAACTGTTAGCCCCAGGCTTAGGAAAGCAGATGCATTTATGTTTGGTAAGTGGCCATCCATGCAAATAGGGGTTATAGAACTGCTTTTCTGAGTGTTGAAGCACTGCAGTATCTTGTGTATCAATAAATAAATACTTTCAGAAAACTGAGGTGAACTAAGATTGCAGAGGGAAAAGGTGTCTCTACTATCTCTAGTATGGAAATGATATTCTAGCAATACCAGTTGACACCTATTGGAAGCTCTTGCTCTTGAGTACTAAGAAAGTGCATTTTATTAGATAATGTAACATTTAAAACTCCCTGGCTGTTTAGCATTAACCTGTTGACTGTTTGCACTATTGAATAAAATCTGAATTCACATAAAATAGCTTGAAAACACAGAGATCTGGTACAGTTCTTATTATTCTGTATGCACTAGGCAACTATTCCTACCACTCATTGTAAGGGATGTTTAAATTTAGGACCTAGATGATATGAAGACCAAATCTGAGGACTGCCAGAGTGACTTGATTAAAAACCTAACCAGAAAACAAATAGGACTTGGGGCTCTTGTCAAAGCAGAGTTATTTTCAAAAGTAAGAAAACAACAACAAAACAAAGCAACAAACCAGGCAGAAGAATACTCAGTATCAGCTCAACTCATTGGCAGAAGTAATAATTACATGTTTTAGTTCAGAGAAGGAATAATCTTTTTCTTTGCCCTATGCTAAATGCAGGACATTCACAAAGGAGTGAAAAGCAGTAAGGTGGTGTTGCTGCTCTATAAGGGTTTGAACATAGTGTTGAAATCAGAAGAGGCACAGAATACCTCATGTCAACACCAGCAGCCAGCTCAACAAAACAACAATGTGGCTGTGTCCTGGTTTACCTGACCTAGTCTCAAAGATGGTCATGGTCATCTGCTTTCCTTTGGAATGGAAGATGTTGGGCAGACTCTTCTTTCTTACTGTCACTAAAAAACAGATAAATCCTGACATTTTCCTGCCTTTCCTAATGGACAAGCTGAGGCCCCCTTGGATGTAATTTCAGTCAACTACTTAGGAAACATTATTTTGTATAAGGCAAAACAGGCAAATACATTATTTAGCTATGTTTCTCAGCATGAAATTTCATCAGATTATAAGATCTAGTCAACTTGGAAGACCAAGTTGCTTGAACTTGTAGTTCAAAAAGACTCTTGAATGATACATAGACCTAATCAATATCAAGAGGATTTTGCCAATGATATAGTTAGAATAAGGATCTCATCACTTCTTTAAAAGAAAATAAATAAACCCCACAGGACTCCATCGTGAATTCCTCAGATTACAAAACCTGATCAGCTAGTAAGAGATGTGTAAAAGCATAAATATTTATATCAGTGCACATTATATAGATTAACATCATACAGTCTATACTTGTATTTCTACTTTTTTTTCTTTAAAAAAATACTTCTGTATAAGCATTAAATTGCAACTTTCAGAAAATTATTTTTCTTCTCCTTTATAATTCAGCCCTTGGCTCTAATGTTCTGCTTCTTTGACCTTGATCTAATCATGAATATCTATGCTACTTAATTACAATAAAAAGCCTACATTGCACCCTAGATGGTAGATACACATTTTTTCCTCATCTCTGGTCACCTGCCAGTCCTCAAAATTACAGCAGTGGGAAGAAATGCAAATGAAGTCCATGCTTGACAGCCAAACATAATTGAATGCATGATCCATGTTTGAAGAATTACCTTAAAATAAAAAAGGCAGCATATATAAGAATCATATAAAATCACCTATAGATTTGAATTACAGTTCTGAAGCATTTCCAGCTTCATCATCTCACTAGAAAGTGTATTATCTTATATTTGACTAAGGAGATAAAAAAAATTGCAGATATTAGTTTAGAGATTGGCATTCTGAAAAGACTTGGGAAAGGTATGATAAATCAAACAACACTTATAGGAAAAACACTTCATACAAAAAACCCCATTCTGCTAATTTTGTTGATGGACAAGATAGACAATATGTACAAATTTATGCTATTCCACTTAGGAGAATTAAACTAGTTAGATGATAAGCTACAGATTTAGTCCATATGAAATAGTCCAACTCATGGATGGATACTAAACAATGTTTTTTACCTTCTCAGGTTGTAAAACCTGTAGTAGATCCCAGTGAGCCAGAGAGCCACAACTGTCTTCATAAGAAGCCAGCTCACTTGATGCTAGTTTTTGCAAACCTCAGCTGCATATTATCATGAGGTTTTCGGGCCACTGTGGAGGCTATGCATTTCTTTGGCTCTATTTGTTTTGGAATAAACCTCTCTAGTGATGCCTTCACTATGATATTCCCAGGCACTGGGTTTATGCAGTCATTCCCACACTGATAATATATTTTTGCTTAGATTGTATTTATAACAAAAATACAGAAATAACAACTCGCTTTCAGTTTCTGGGTTCTACTGGAAAAAGAACAGCAAGGTTTGAGTGTTTGCAACCTTATTCAGGTCACATAGGGTCCCCTTACATTTCTGTCCTTGGTCAATTGAGGGGGGTAGCAGTCAGCAGAGGATTTTGTAGTGCTCAGGTATTAACTGGCAAGGCCACAGAAGCGTAAGAACTTCTGTTTTAAAATACCTGCACAGGAGCTATTTAAAGCTGTTCAGTATTTTTAGATTTCATGCATTTTCAAATACATAAAAACATTTGATGTTGTATAAACAAACACATTGAAATAACAATAAGCATCAGATGTTCTGCAAGATAAAGGCACTATGAAACTACCTTGCTATTAGTGCATATTCTTGTTTAGCTGACTAACCACACTGCTTGGCTGCCCAGATGCAAGTTTGGGCAAAGCAATAGAGCACACTTAAGGGAGAAAACACAAGTGTGCTTTGGTGCCTTAGCACAGGCACAAACTGCTTCAACTGGCCAAAACACATTGGGCATAGGTTAAACCAAATACAACAAAATCAAGTCCACCAGCAGCATGCATATTACACCTCTTCCTGCACAGGTGAATGCTTTGACACATGCTCTGATGTGACAGAAAATGTACATCAGTTTACCAGAGACTGCTTTCAGCCTGTCCAGAATCTCCAAGTCTATCTTTATAGGATGAATGTTGTTTCTTACTTATCCCAAGCATCTCCAACCAAAGAAGGCAGTGGGGTGGAAGAATTTGTTTAGATATGCAAGCTGATCTCTTCTGTGAAAATCATCTCTAAAGATGTTTCCTAAATTGTCTCTTACCTGTTTTGGGTTTGTAAATCATTTCACCCCGCACCATGTGAATTGTGATCATAGCCATAAGCACGGACACAAATGGGATAAGAAAACCAAGGTTCCTGGCCACAGACTGCTGGATGTAAGAAATGCTGACAAAGACAACTGCTGAATTTAAGTTAATCAGCCAGTAAAACCTAGTACACACAGACAAGAGAGAGAAAAGAGTGGAGAGGTTGAATAATATAAGGCCCTTACAGAAGATTAAAACATTAAAGGCATGGTAAGTAGAGTAAGCATGGACATCATCAGTAGCATGCAAACATCGACACAGTAATTAACAGCAAATTTCACTTGGATGTTGGCTCCAAGAAGTACATGATTAAAGCAACTGAACTAAGGCAGCAGAGCTGAACAAATTATCAGTCTAATACTGGAAATATTCTTGTGGATAAGACTAATTAAATACATCAACATTTACCATTGACACATTTAATATCTGATAATATATGTTGTGCCTATGCAGTATCAAATGACATACTTTAAGCTTAAGAGAAAACTGTCTTAATGCCACCATCCCTTGTTTAAGAAATATTAGGATTTGGCTGATCAGAATGGAGGGCCTTTCCATCAGTTGCAAGGCCCAGCTTGAATTTTTGTCGGCTTCTGAAAATATCTTGATAAAAAGGTTCCACAATGTCATTTCCTCTAAGACTGCCATTGGTAGCAGAGGTGCTTCCCAGGTACATGCTGAGCCCCTCCTATGCACAGAAGATACTCAACTGAAAAAAAATAAATAAAAAAATCACACACTCTTGGAAGCAGATGGCCTACCACTAGTGACAGGCTAGAACTTGTGTAAAAGTTTTAAATTTCATCAGTTAGGAATCACTTCAAGTCAGAAGTTGCAGTGGCTGTTTCCCAAACTTTCACACGAGGTGTGCCTGTGCTACCTGAAGTCCTGACACTTTTCATGACCCCACAATTGTTTCACTGGCAGCAGAAACCTCCAAAGAAAACCCTCGAGTACAGTAGAGTGGTTTTGATTTCACCACCGTAGAGCAAAGTACTGTTCGACTGAAATGTAAACCTCCTGTCCTCTCACAGAAACAAGAAGAAAATGAAACCTGACGTGCTTTAGCCTGACCCTGCGGGCCAAATAAGAAAGCTAAACTAACCCTCAATGCACACACCAGAATTTTGGGATTTGCTCATGTCATCCTGACGGCAGCAGATGAGAAACTGCACAAACAGAAACACCTCTTGCCAGCTGTCATACACCACAGCTATCTAGTATTGCAGTATTCGGACTTGCATTGTGTAAAGAGTCTCAGTGATCCATAGCTCAATTAGTTAAATATGTCAACCCAAACATCATGTCCAGCTTCACAGGGAACAGGTCCTTCTTGGAGCTTCAGCACTCTGAGCTCTCCTCAAGATGAGAGCCAAATACCAACTGGTGAGGTTCATTTCTAGAATGCAATCCAGATTTAGGCTTGTGCCTAAATGCTATTGTGATACACCCATAAAAACCTAATAATCTTAGTATAATATTTTACAGAAATTTATTCATTGTGATAACTTTAAAGAAGTAACATCCAGGTGACTTATTATTGTTCATGTCTTTTCAGTGTTAAAAAGGTTTTTACTTAATGTAACAATTGAGATGAACCTGCTGAATGAAACAGTCAGAGATCAAGCAAAATATATGCATCTATTCTAAAATTGGCTTTTGAAGACTCAGGAGATTTCCTGTCACTTGAACTATCATTTGCTTTTAATTTTTAAGCATGCTTAAGTCTCACAATTTAAGCTTTGATTTATACAAACTCAGACTGAGATATTCCATGTATGGACCAGTATCCAAGCCACATGTTTTTCTGTACTACAGCTCTGTAGGTGGAGATAATTTTTTTCAGAATCGCTATGAAGTTCTCTGTAAAGACAAGGTGGGAGAAAAAAACAAACCCAAAGGTTTTGTCTTTTTTTAACAAGTCAAAATGAATGTTGTCCAGGACAACAGCAGAAACTGATCTGCACTATAGGAAAAAACTGGGGGGGGGGGGGCTGTGGTGAAATCCAGGGGGAATTTTGTTGTGCAATTTTTTTTTCCTTCCCCCCCCCCCCCCGGGGAACAGTGTGAATGCTTTTGGTGGGAAAAAAAAATCTTGGCAGGATTTTTTTTTGGTTGGGTAAACAATTTGTTTATTTATTTATTTTTAATGGGAAAACTTTTCTTTTGGAGGAAAATCATAGCATTTTCCACCACCAAAAAAGCATAT
>WTSP01013165.1:51455-71181 GCA_025331215.1 Actenoides lindsayi
TGGGGGGAGATTAATTGGCTTTTTGGGTGGGGGAAAAGTCCATTTCGGTGGGGGGGGAACAAGGGGCCGGGCGGGGGGAGGGGGGCATGAAGAAAGGAAAAGGCAAGGCTACTGGTCCCACATCCTCTGCATTTCTTTTTCAGCAGGTCTGTAAAATAAGGCACAGCACTGCTAACTCTCCTCTGGATTGAACCTCTCCTCTCACTCTCCGCTCCCATGGACAGAATTTAGTTCTCCTGCTCACAGATAGTACCAGTCCATAGCCTTAAGCTTAGAAAAGCAGTCCTTAGGGAAATGTAGCTCAGCAGAATCCAAGTATCTTTGTCACTTAGGATTGGTATAGTCTGCCTATTTAGAAGATCAGACTCATAGTTCATAGTAGGGGTTAGAAGCAGGCCCTTGATGTTTAAAGCAATCTTCAAGGATTCATTTAGACAACAGGTAATTCCAGGGTCTTTAACCCAACCTTTAAGCTAATAATTCTGATTGTTTAAATAGAACTTGGCTAAGAATACAAAAATCACCAAGAGCATGCAACCACCTCGTTCTATGTTATTTTAAAATTCAATCCTATGACAAACACCTACCAAAAGAAAACAGTCTACCAAGAAAGAGTGATAATATTCTGAGAGGTTTTAATGAGATGAATAATGCTAAGAATGAAAACCACATCTTTTAAATCTTGAGATTGCACTCAGCCACTCCTTGGATGCCACTGCAAAAATTATTATTATTTTTAATGTACCTTTCTTGATATTTCCAAAGTTCCAAGGACTGACCCATTTGGATTCCCCCAAGAAACTTTTTATTCGTATTATACCTCCTTTGTAATCAACACTGAGATATGTCACTTTGATTAAACACAATTCTGAATGGCTAAGACCACAGTACAATAAATTCTCCAGAGCTATCTTTCAGAACAACTGATTGCTCTCCAGTCTTAATCCCCTAGAGTCTTATTTAATCAAAATGATGTTGCTAATTAAGGATTAAAACTCAGAATAAAGAGGAAGAATTTTTTTATTTTTTTTTTAAGCTTTTCCTCCTATGGGTAGGTCAAGGAGGCAGAATCTGCTCTAACAAACTAAACAGTCTCATCCACCTTTAGTAAAGCTGCCTTATTCACTGAAGTTTGGATTTAATTCAAAACTCTTTGATATTTACATAATTGGTGGAAAAAAGAATAGACAGGAAAGCCATCCCCAAAGAGGGAGGAGATCTGATTCACCAAGATCTTCATTGATTCTTCAGCATTGCATTGTTAATATGCAAATGTGTTCAGTTTTTATTTTAATAACTGTGCATGTACAGGGAGAGGAAAGAAAAGGGGTCAGTTTAGGGCTTATTTCACCCTGCCTTGAAGCAGGAATCTGGTGGTTCCCACTGCGACTTCTTAGATCCTCACTCCACAGTTTAAACAGAAAGTACAGTGAATATATATATAGCACTCTATACAGTGCTACAGAAGTGGTAAAAAAAGGCAAAGGTATAATCAAAAATTACTCCTCTGATGCACTGAGAGGGAGAGATGTAGTCAATATGAAAAAAACCTGAATTTTAAGAACCAGTTCAGGAGCAACTTTTCCTCTAACTTTTCTTTAAAAATTTAAAATGTTCATACCAAAACACAAATGTCAAAGTGCTTTATCTGATGCCAAAATTTCACAGCAACAGAGCTGAAACAAGACAGCAGATCCCTACCATTGAGCTTAACAGTTAGACACTACCAGCAACCCCTAGTTCCAGCAAACCAGCAAACGCTACTGCTGCCTGTCATTGCTAAAAATTTACTCTGGTGTAAATTCTAATACATGATTGAGTTTTGCTACTGTTTGGGAAGCAATGGCAAAATACCCTAGAGGGATAGCCATGTTAATGATAGAAAACCAAATGGAATATGTTGTTCTAGTAGCAACTAGGCCGTCGAGTCTGACCATTGGGGCAAATCAATTCATGCCACTTCTGACTAATATTTCTATAGGAGGCCAAAACAGATGACCACCTACTGGTCCTAGCAAAAGAAAAAAAAATTAGCAGAAGTTTTTACAGAAATTCTTGACAACTCCTCCAAAAACCTAAATGTTTTGCACTTAAAAACAAGACATGAAACCCGGCATCTGTAGATTCTGCCTTGTAAGTCAGCAGTGAATTTGAAGGCAATGCTCTATCATCCTCAATAGATACTTAGCTAACATTAAGTTACCAACCAGTTGAAGAAAGAAAGAAGATCCTTTGGTCCACAGTCCTCAAAGTTGTATGCACTTAATGGGCAAACTATAGCTCTTATGCCTCCTATTCCCAGACTAGCTGTGAGTAGTGCAAAGTAGAATATTATTTTCTGCTCCCTTTTGGTTAGCGTATGAAGAATGTGTCTCCTGTCAATGTAAATATCTTCAAAGGGGAATGCCACAACAGGTAATAGTGCTGTGCCTGGAATTGGAAAGAAAATTGTCATTTGAAATGGATTAGAACCAGACTGATGAATAAGACTGACTTTTTTTAAGCAGTTACGTTGAAACAACAGGAAAAAAAATAAATCCAAGATACACAACAGAGTGCAAAGAAGGAGAGTATTAATTCTGCAGAGGCAGAATCTTTCTGGATGTCACTATACATAGTCAGGCAAGACCATTAAGAGCTCCAGGAAGGCAATCTTCCTCTGAAATGCATGTAAGGATTCAGGTTCTTCAACCAATTGAAGAGCTCACTCTTGAAATGTAGCTCCTCTCACTGGTCTTCCCCGTTGCCTGTGTGTGGAGGACAGTAGCTCTCCATTTGCCAGAGGGCACCAGTTCAAACATCTAACTTCACCTGATGAATCACCTATCAAAAAACCAAACCAAACCAAACAAACCACACCCCATAGTGGAGTGTAGCCTTTTTTGCATCTTCTTTAAACCACAGAATTGTAATGCAGATCATAATTTAAGAAATATATTCTCAAAACTTTTGTGGAAAAATTTCCTTTTTTTTTCTGCTGCAACTTTATGGCAAATGCGTGATTTTCAAAAATTTTCCTAGAGAATCATTGCCATAAATTGCACTTAGCACCTCTAGTCTGAAAAGTAAGCCTTTCAGATTTAACCAGCTACAGGTTCTCCAAGTTGTAGTTGGAGACTAAACTCAAAATAAATTGATACGTCAACAACACCAACATTAGCCATGACTAAGACTATGATTGTGCATCAAACCCTAAATACATCAGGAATATTTCATGTTTTATCTCAAAAAAAACCAAACCCAAAATCAAAGCAAGCCAAAAAAACCCAAGCCAAATAATCCAACCAAGCCCCATACATTCTGGTTAAAACAATACCCAAATACATAAAATTCTGTTTGTTTCATCAATCTTCTACTTTAATATCTGCATTCAAAGGACAAGTGGCAGAAGGAGAATCCAAACCAGAAGCCCATGGGAGAAACTGTGGAGCATCATGGCAATGATTTTTCCAGTCTGCTTGCACAATGGTTTTGCAATCAGCTCAAGAATATTTCAGGAATTACTCTGGTTTTTTTCCCTGCTTTGTTGTAGGTTTACACAACAGCATCGCTGATTATTGCATAAATCAGACTTGATTATGGTCAACAACTGGTCCAAGTAAAAAGTATTTCTGTCAGCTTGGCCTCACTTGACAGAATGACTACAAGATGGAAGATGCACTAATTGCTGCAGAACAGTTGTATTTCGTTTGCACAGCACTTTTACGTAAAAGATCTTCCAAGTAATATATAGGGAAGATTCAGAATGTGCTAACAGAAAGCAGGCTCTCAATACAGGTATTAGGATATAACCTCCCTACTTAAGGCAAGGTTTGTCTATACTGGTATGTGCTTAAACACATCTTTTCCTCTTATCCAAATACAAGAGTCATGTATCTTCACAGACAATAAAATCTTATTACCAACAGCTGGGAAACAGTTTCCAAACTCTCTTTCAAACTATCTCTCCTTGCACTTGCACCAAACACTAATAACCTTAGATGCTTGTTACAGGGACCAATTTTAAGAGCTGAGCATCCATGTTCTGAATAGCTAAGCTACTTTAGAGGAGACAAATTTGTGCACCAAGTAACCACAAGATACACAGGCTCAGTCTTCCTTAGTCTTGTTCAAAGCCCCGCCTCACAAAAGTACACAGGCAAAAGTATTGTGGTGCACTTTGTAGAGGAGAAACGAAGTAATCAGCTGCTAGAGAAGGTGGTCACAAGGTTAGAGAAAACTGTTAGATTTCAAACACAATGGCCAATAATGCACTTCTGCAATAACATTACTAAAACATGCAAGAGTGACCAGGGTGTCACCTACCTAGGAAGTGGAGAAACAGGCAGGTATACACAAGTTTGATCCTCCCCACAAGGTATTCAGCAAGCCAGCCAACGAGTACTGGCGTCAGCATGGAGGTGCCTACAAAGCACATATTGACAATAGCTGCTTGGTAGTTGCGATAGCCAAGTTTGACAGTGCAGAAGAGGATCATGTTGCAGACGATGCCAAAGAACGTGAATCTCTCGCACAGCTCCACTAGCAACACACAAACAGCCTCCTGGAGTTTCTTGTTGGGTCGAGACTGATTTCCAGCATGGTTGCCTCTCTGAAGTAACAGTCCTTGTTCCTTGTCAGCCATAGGGTTCAAGAGTTGTTTTTCTTGCCTCTCTCTTCTGTCTTCAGCAGACATGCTTGTCTTTATTCGAATACGACTGAGTAGAGCAGCTTAAGTTCCAGATATACTTCTGTTCTCCTTCCACTGTAATTAGCAAACTGTTAAGACTCTCGCTTTGAATTTCACACGTCACTACTACAATTTCTTAGGGCACCTGTCACTTTTGTGACATTACATATAGGATCAAAGAGTATTAATAAATAAATAAAGAAAGGAGTTATATTGATGTTTCAGCTTCTGAATTTAGCAATGCTCAGGAACTGAATCAGTTTATTTAATTAGTCCATTTGGAGGTGAACAAGTTTTTTCTCCCCAGAATTATATTACGTATTAAATTATGTGAATTCAACACTGTATGTCCAATTCTATCTGTATGTTAAAGATAAAGGTTTAAGTAACATTTTCAGCAGAAATCAAATAATAGATCGAGAAAATAATTTGGCTAAAATAATCTGATACTTTAATTAGGCAACAAGTGAAAATTGCAAGCAAAGATAAGGAGAAGGATTTTTTTTTCTTCCTAAAGGTTAACAATATCTAATTATTACATTTCTCTTTACTTTTGGTTGAAATTAAGATAAAGTTAATTATGAAAATAAGTAATGATACTGCATTCCAGTGAGAAAAGCAAATTTTAAAAGAAAGTTGAAGATTTTAGAAAAAAATAAATAAAATAAAGCAATCTAAAAGAAACCTGAAGCTGAACTGTTTCTCTAGCCAGATATTGCACCACAGCCACCATAAGAGCCATCATAAGAGGCAGGGGCACAGATGATGTGTTCTCTCACATCAACCAAAAGCAATTACAAGCTTGAAAGGTAATTAGGAAGAGACAAACTTATAGAGCTTTATGATGATCCTGCTACCTTATCCATAGAGAAGTTTGCTCATCTCCCAGATTAGTTTCTCTATTTTGTGGAGCTCATTAAGATCACTGACACCTGTTCAAAATACTCCCAACTAAGATTAAGAAGCACCCTGCATTTATTTTACACAAACATAAATGCATGAGTATGTTCCAAGGCAGTAGTAAATCAGGTCTCCTTCTCTAAACAGAGGTCTCAGTGCCTCTGATGGCATGGGTTTTCTTTGTGACACGGGCTCTACTGTTTGTTTCTATCTCTCCAAATAACTACTCAGATTTAACCTGTTCATATCTATTTAGTATATGAAAACTCCTACATCCCAAACAATTACACAACAGTATATAACCATATAGATAAAAATAGAATCCAAGATCACCTCAAGAAAAAAAACAAACAACCCACAATAAGAACAAAAACAAAACAAAAAAAGCCAAAAAACCCCAAGAAAAACAAACCAAAGCAAGAATTACCACGACGACAAAAAAAACCCCCACAGCAACAGTGATTCAAGCACAGTTCTGAAGCTTAAATCTCAGTAGCAATAGATGGCTCCCTAAAATAAATCTAAAACAGATATGTAATCTCATTCAAGTCTAAAGCAAGAGCTCAGACAGCAAAGAACTTCCTAGTTTTCAGAGACATCCAGTTGGGAATGAAAATGGCTGTGACTTGGAGCATACCAAGAACTATTTCTGTCCTCTGATCTACAATAGTTAAAATGATCTTCATTTGGATAAACTAACCAGAGAAATCCAAACTCAAAATCACTTATAACTCAGTTTAGCTTCTCCATCAAAAGCTAATGAAGCCAATCCCAGATGAAAACAGGACAGACAGTAATATTTTAACTAAAAGGTGCATATATTTTCTATTGCATGAAGTTACTCTTCTCTAACTACTCTTCAGGAAACATTTATTTTTTATTTAGGAAATACAACTGTATTTTAGAATTGGATAGAAAACATCAGGATAAATACACTCTTGCTCCTGCAGACATTTCAATGTAAATTAGTCTGTCTTCCTAGAAATTATTTTCCTTTAAAGACTGTAAAGTTTACCTGTTCTCATGGGTGCTAGCAATTCAAAGTAAATCATATGATGGGAACCAGCAGAGACAGCAGGGTTACTAGCTGGGATGGCTGTATCTTAGTCCTCATGTGGATTCATTTACCCCAATTTTGGGTTACAAGCTAGGGAAAAGAGATAATTGACTGAGCCTTATAAATGCCATAGAAAGAAGGAGGTGGGTGGTTTTCATTGTTACTTTTGAATTGCCTTAGGCTAATACAGGTGTGGTGGTTACAGTAGTCACAGTAAGTTACAATCAGTACATGAGTTAACATGCTTAGTGCTAAGAGAACATGCAACTTCATATAACAGTATGATCTCTATTGATTATTTTATTTTAATCACTTTTGCAGCATTTATAGGTGGTCTACCTAATTACTTGACATGGTTTTAATTGAATGCTGCTTCAATCACCTGACATTCACTTGGCTTATTCTTAATACACAAGGCAGTGGGAAGGATTGCATAATGCCTGATGAAAAAATGTATTATTTGTATTAATATATGTAGAGCTTTACATATATACTGAAGGAACTAGGAACTAACTGCACCAAACAACTGCTATTTCAAAATCCAACCCTTCTGGCAGTACCTCTGTCTGCCAGTGAGGACTTTGTATATATATTTTTAAACCTTCTTTAAAGGATAGCTCTCAAAACGGGACAGTCAGGTCTTGGAGAGAAGTTTATAAATAAACACTTGCTCTCACATGACAGTGTTAACCCACTGGAGGTCTGGCCATTAATAAAAGAGTTGCTATCTGGTGGTCTATCACCCAAGGTAGAAGGTTACTTCTGCTCTTACCAGAACCTATAAATTAGCATTGGACAAGTAAATTAAGTTGGACAGGATGGAACTGAAATTTTCTTCGCATTTTCTCTGACAAGGGACAGTTGTCAGTGTTTTTATTATGGGGGTAGTTTATTAAAATTGAAGAGGCAGAACTTCAGTGTCCAACACAACAGTTCCTCTGGCTAAAAGGTTATAGTAGTTCTAGATCTCTGTTTATGTTCTAGAAGGGTTAGCCCCCTCTAATGTTTTAGCAAATTTAATTCATTACCTGTTATCCTTCATCACAGCAGCATCTGTGGTTCCTGCTAAATATCTGGAGTGGAAACATAATGGACATGTGCCTGACTGATAATGCAACACAACAATTTTGATATTGTAAATAAAAAACCAAAACCATGGGTCAAATCTTTCTAGTTAGCACCGGGTTTCCCATTTACTTATGTGGGTTGAGAATTTGGGCCAATGAGCACTGACCTGAGGATTGCAATTTCAAAATCAGAAGAGAGATGGAGCAAAAGCTCTGGGCGAGAGCGTTGCCAACTGAGCAAACATGCCTGTGGTTTGCTGCCTGGTGGTGGAAACGCAGGTTGGAGGTGGTAGGTCGAGCAGGCAGCCACAGTATAGAAACACAGCTCAGAGCTGGATGACAGGAAGGGAGAAAGAAATTTGTCTTTGCAAAGACAAATTTGAAGGGATCCTTCTGGCACCGAGTGTCTTGCTACAGCTCCCGGTGACTAATTAGAAGAGTTACAAACTCAGTGACAGAAAAAAGAGATGTGGTAAAAGCACAGGCTAAGGCTGGACTTCATGCTGTTCAAAATCACCGCTTTAATTTGCTTCCTTTATGCATTTGAGAAATGCTCAGTTTAACACATAATAGCAGTTACCAGCCCAAATTTGATCCCTGCAGGATGCCCTTCAGCAAGGGCAGCCCACCATCGCTTTCTGCAGGTATTACTCATGCCTGCTTTCCTCCAGCACAATGTGTGGCCTCAGATAAAGGGTCAGGCACTCTGGCATTAAGTTATATCCTTCTCTACGCATCTATAGCAGGGGGAAAATCAACAAATGCAAATTACCAATCTTTTGAGGCATAAAAGATAAGTACTAGAAGCTGTGGTCTTGTACAGGTTGGAGATGACCTGCCATCAGGTCTGCAGGTCTTGTGAATATGTTTCCCAGGACTTCAAAATAGCTGTAAGGACAGTTTAATTGTAGAAGGGGTAAAGCAAAGGTGCATATTAAAACAAAATAAATAGAATAACTGCTAGGATGAAATTTCTTTCTTTGCCTTTTTCTGTCAACTTTTTTTGGTTTTTTTTTTTCCTTGGTTTTCATCTTTAACTATTACTTCAGACAACGTTTTTTCCTATATCCTATATCCTATTTCACAGGTGAATAATGACACTTGTACTTAAAATCTTAACTCAGGTAACCATTTTAGTGATTTCTGCACTGCCTGTCACTGCAGTCTCAGAATACTCTTGCTGCTGTGCAGATCACCCTGAATCAGAACTGGGATGGAATGTGACAGTGCTTCTTTTGGAGTTCACAGCATTTGAAACTTGTATCTGATGTTTCTGAAGAACTTCATGAGCATCAGTAAAAAAGCTGATTAATATTTGTCTGACCACATACCAGAAGAACAACTGCACACAAATCATAAGTGCTCTGTGAATCATGTAAAAGGTCAATTAAGAAGCTGAAATGTAGTCATCGGGAGGTTGAGAAAGCTTCTTTGTGAAATCTGTTATATTTTCAAATCTACTCAAATAAAATGGGTTTATATTTTATAAAGATCTATGAAATGTTATAAAAGTATGCTTTGCAGGCTGAAAAATAGCATCTATGAAATAACCAGTTATTAAAATCACTGATTATATGAAAAATGATGTAGGAAGTTCTGGGGCTATTGTACCACATCATGTTTGAATATCTTTCTTCTCCCTTTGGTAAGTGTTCTTGCAAAACCTCCCATACTTCAGCCAGATGTAATCAGGAACCTTAGCCCAGTTCTGCCTTGCTGCAGGATGCATTTGATGTCTGTCTTGTTCCATGGCAATTTGTCTGTGAAGGTGCAAGACCAGGGTGAGACTTTAATTTAGAGAAAAGCTGTATTTTAAGAAGTATATGCATTTATTTTTCCATGTGTAGTCATAATTAAGAAATTATGTGGGAAAGCAGTTTTCTTCTTCATTCTGCTGAAAGGTAACACACCAAGAAAGAGGTTCAAACCTATCTGATAAGAATGCCCAAGAGGTCTCAGTGGAAAGTGCAGACAGGACCTCTTCTGCAAAAATCTTCCTTTTCACTGCTTGTCCTACCAAAGACTGCTGTAGCCTTTTCTCCCTAAGCCCTGGTTTTTCCCCAGTGTGATTTTTTTTCACTCTCTTTTCAGTGGTGCCCAGTTACAGGATAAGAGGCAATGTGCACAAACTGAAACACGGGGAACTCGATTTAAACACAAGTAAAAACTTCTGGGGTTGTCACACAATGGAAGAGGTTGCCCACACAGGTTGTGGAGGCTCCATCCTTGGAGACAGTAAAAACTCAGCTGGACACAGGGCTGAGCAACCTGCTGTAGGTAACTTTGCTTTGAGAAGGTGCAGTGCACTAGACAATTGCCAGAGGTGACTTTCAGCCTCAACCATTCAATGATTCTGAGCAGCAACAGTAAATACTTTACCAAAGCAGAATCTAAGCAAGATGATAAATGGGAAAAAAGTTCCTTGCCCAGTTGCTAGGTATGCCCTTTATGAGTAAGAAAAGTTTGCTAATTTACTTTTATATGTAGATATATATATATTATTCCCCCCCCCAGGGAGATGTTTTTAAACTGCTGATCCTCAAACCTTTGCTATAAATGAGAATTATTTTGGCATGATTACCCTGTTCCTTCAAACTGCACGTGTTTTATTTTGGGGACTTTGTTCAAACATATATAATTATCTATGCTAAGCAGTTTTTCATATGTTCTAAGGCTTTTGTCTTATTGCACCTAGCTGACGGTTTTATAATTCAGGAGTAATTGAATTGCAATTATTTTTCATGATGCATGGTACGGTTTTATATCACATTGTTGGCAGATATTCTTTATGATGTCGTTTGGTCTAATGGGAAAATTAGAAGTAGCTCTGTCTTATGGAAAGATGGCTTTTTTGTGTCATGTTATAGTTTGTAGATGGCACTCAGGATATTTTCTTTTGACATATAGATTTTTAGGTGGAGACTGAAATGAGATTCTAAGGCAGGGTTCACAGTTGAGACAATATTATCTGTACATCCAAGATGATTTCAACTATTCTCCCATAGCGACAGTTCATTTATATTCAAGACCATTTAGTAGACTGTGGTTAGTATTCTAAAACACATATATGAATACTATGTGATGGTGGAGTTTCTGCTCTAATTTCATCCCCGATCCGACGTAACTGGTTTCAGAGAAGCCAGGAAAAGATGTCAGCATCTTTTTTTAGAAGCAAATATTCATCAGAACAGGGGATTGACAGTAGATCTCCCACCTCACTGAAGAGCTTTCCAGCCACTGCAGTGCTCAGATAGTCTCTTAATCTCTTCTTCTGGAGCTGTAACACATTGTGTAAAGCTTTATGAGCTGCAGGGAAGCTGAATTTGTAACCTAGAGATTAGGGCTGCTCTCCTGGAAATTGAAGAGAGGCAAATTCAAGGCTCTGTGTCAATGAATAGTTAATTATGTCTACAAAATAGATAGTCATCAACAGAGAGGACTGAGAAAGCACAGTTTGGCACACTGGATCTAGGAGAATGGTAGAAAATGGGAGCTGAATGCCAGAGCCAGAAGAGCATCCTTTTACAAAGGGAAAAGAAATACTTCCAAGTTTTCAGTTTTGTCCATAAAATAATATTTGGAACCTCACAGATTTTCATGAGATAGATCAATGATCATAAGAAACCCAGACTGTGTGTCCATATAGGATTCTCATACACAGTTGATCACAGAAAAGCTGGTAGCAGAAAGTTTCAAATAGCCACCTTGGAACCTTTTCTATTTCATCTGTTCATACACATTTCTGCCTTGTACACTGGTACAGGAAAGAGCGTAACATAACTTTATTTATTCAGCTGCAAAATTGAACGCTCACAAGCTGAACATGTGTGAGTTACTACAGCCCCTGTCTACAGTACCTTGTACAGCTTGACTGGCAGAGGAACTGGCCGCATGGAAAATGCTTCTCCTTGTAATGGCCTCTATTTTCTCATTAAAATCGCTTTTTAATGGACTTTTCAGTCTTCATGAAAGGTGTCAGCACTGCCAGCAGGTCAAGGGAAGAGATCCTTCCACTCTGCTTGGCACTGATAAGGGGATGTCTGGAATACTGGCTACAAGGTTCGCTATTGTCAGCAATTTGCCTAAAATGAGCTAAACTGAAGTTACACTTCTAATCTGGGGATAAGTACAGTAAAACTGTTTCAAAATTAGCTCTTATTATTGCAGTAAAGACAGGCAGGTTGGAATTTTGTACCAAGCACAACCCAAACACAATTTTTTTTTTAATTTTTTTTTGCTGTGGGTTTCAGGATAGAGCTTCCATATGCGGATCTGAACTGAAGTCACAAGTCTGAACAGGTCTGGGAAAGTTTGGATCCTGATGTGATCTCCCAAATGCAGGCACACCTTTAAGCTTTCTCTTACGTTTGATATTGAATGTGGAAGCCATGTACATCTTCTAAAATGAGAAGCCACATGTTGCTTCTCTTTTTCTCTGTCACATAGATACCTCAGTGCCCCTATGTCACTTGCATTTAACTATTGCAATGACCTTTGACAGGTATTCCAGCACAGTTTGAATTAGCAAGCTACTGATAGGATCTAATCCAGCCACAGGAAGGGTAAATACGTAGCAGCAGTTGCACTTTTAATTATGGAAATAAGAAACAAAGGGTCTCTTAGGATAGCACAGGCAATCCAATCCAGGTTGAGCTCTTATTTTATTTCCTACAGTCTTTTGAAACTTTTGTGAACAAAAAAGAACATGAATAACTAGATATAAACCCCCTGGGAATGAGGCTCATCCCTAATTTGAAACAGGCAGGTCATTAGGAGTTTCCCTACTTGCTAAGGAGGATTGTATTGCATTCCACACGTTTAGATGTAGATGTATCCTCTAATAATCAGCCTTCTTTTTGCTCGTCTTCTCCCTGTATGGCACAATAAGACCATAAAAGTGCCTAAAGGCCACCCTCATCATGTGTCTGTTTGAGGCATATTGGTCTGCAGATATACACATTTTGTTCCAATCAGCTCTTCTGAACTCTTGATTTTCACATGAAGATGATAAACAGTGAATATTTTAGTGATAATTCTGGGGAATTCCATGCATGGCTTCTGAAAGCACAGTCTGTGTGCAACAGCAGGTCACATAAACTGCTTTATTTAGTTTCCAAGGAAGTCAGCCAGTACTTGGGGTAGCATATAATTTGCAGTCAGTGGAACGGACCATAAACTCTCCATATTCTCTTCCTTGGTGTTCCTTTTCCCAGTATCTTTGTACCAGAGTCCAAGAAAGGGGCTGCACAGAGGCTAGGCTTTCACTGTATCTGCCTCAAGGATATTTACAGCCTCCAAATGCTAGCCTGGTAGGACACAGGAACCTTAGTAAAGGGAAGGATCCTTGGTGCAGATAGGAGCCTCAATGTTAAGACTGACTGGCCTTCCCAGAAGTGCTCAGCACCTCCAGTCTTCACATCAGTGCCCAAAGAGCTATGTCTGCTTGGTGCCTAAGGAAAGGCATGGGACGTACTCAGATACCAATCTTCTGGCACCGATACCTCTAGATTTCAACAGAACCCAACTCCTTAGCTGATTGCTTATGAGTTTCAATAATGCTGTATTTAAATACCATCATGGAATCTATCCAGTACTTTCTTCCTATGGTCCTTCAAAGGGATGCAATGGAGAGGTGAAGTACACTGTATATAGGTAAAAAGAGAAGGAAACCTTGGATTCACTCATTTTTTCACTGACTTTCATTAGTTATCCAGAGTAAAACACAGTACTAAACTACTGTACAGCTTATAATAAAGTAGCCTGAGTTGTCTTTAAATATCATAAGGCAGCTTGTATGATTGATTACTGGAGACAAGACAGATGAGTGTCTGTTATATGTTAAAAATGATTTGGCCATCATTTCCAGCAAGGCATGTATTTTTATTAAAAGCAGTTCAGTTCCTTGTTTTAGAACCATCAATACACAGTAAAAGGAGAGGGACAGCGGATACCAGCTTAGTGGAGAATGAAGTCAGTACGCTGCTATAAAACAAATAAATAAATAAATACATTTTTGGAGAACATGGCTAGGGAATCATCATTGCAGAAGCACGATTTTAAAGGCCCCCTGGCACTCTCTGTGGAGGGTCCTCATCTCTGCCAGGAAGGTACTTTTGAAAATCAGTAGACATTATGAGACTTAGAGGGTGTTCAGTGGCTTGCACTGACCAAATGTGACAGTAAGGAAATATATTTTGTTAACAGGTTAAGTGTGGGCAGCATCTATATTTAATTTCTCTGCGTGTCTTGCCGTTGAGCATGGCAGGTTAAAAAAACCCCTGGTGATTAACTTCAACTTAAACACAGTGGATTAACTTTTTTCAACTTCAGTTACTATTTAACCTGACTGATTTTGACTGAAACAGATTAAAGAAGGCTCACATAATCCTTTCTGAAGATGGAATTGGCGGGTGCTGTGATGTCTGTCCCGAGGCAGTGATGTGTTCAGCTGCAAAAGTTTATGAAGGGAATGTCTGCCCATGCCTTAAGTGCTGAGATCAATACATCATGTAAATTCATAGCTGGCTATACTATAGATATACAATACCGGT
The DNA here is from genome assembly GCA_025331215.1 of Actenoides lindsayi. Lineage (NCBI taxonomy): Eukaryota > Metazoa > Chordata > Aves > Coraciiformes > Alcedinidae > Actenoides > Actenoides lindsayi. The sequence continues at coordinate 65,700 of WTSP01013165.1, forward strand.
CCTCTGCTATTTGGTGATTTGAATACACTTTTCCCTGCCTACTTATGGCAGTTTAAAGACATCACTGAATTTCCGAAAGTATAGTTAGTCCCACCTAAATTCCAGTCTATGAGATCTGAATGTGTATTTGGAAATACTGTGTTCAATTTCTGCTCAAAAAAATATCCTACGTCCATCACTGGCTGTTACACCTGCTATTCAGCTGCTCATGCAGAATGCTTGTCGTGTTCAATACGAGAACCGCCCATGCAGTCTTCAAAGCACAGGAGCAATTGAAGAAAAAAAAAACCAGAGCAATTATTATTAACTCTGTTTATATTGGATACATCTTTAAGATCAGGAGTTGTTGGGTTTGAAACACTGGACTTGAGAATTCACTCTTAATTGCTGGTGTGTGAATTTCAGGATAGAAATACAATTGCTTGCGTGGATCGCACGGTATTAAAAAATAATCCTCCCCCATTTTGAGACGTGCAATATACTACATTTTGAAAAAAATTCATTTTTCAGAGTGGCGTGCTTGAATGTTCAATTCCAAAACAATATAATCAGACCAAATAGTTTTATCAAAGATAGCAATTCAAAGCTTTTAGTGCAAATGCATCACAAATGCTTACACTTAGAGATTCTCTTTGTAAGATGGTGTTTACAGACTCTGCCACAATAGGCAAAAGAACAAAAATGTCTTTGATGATTTAGCAGAGAAAAGGGTAGTGCTGAAAAAGAGATGAGAAAGAACAGGAGGCAAGACACTATTGAGAAATAATTGATACTGCTACAAGAAGAAAGGCTAAGCTCAAAAAGAAAGACAGAGAGGGAATAATAATGAAATAAATTTGGTATTAGGTGTTCACATTTTGTAATTAGATACATAAGCATTTGTACATCGGTAAAGTTTTGTCACATTCATACTACACGTTGACTTAAAACCACAGTTGAGTTTCTCAGCTTTCTTCCCTATTGCTTTCTCCTTGACAGACTTTTTGAAGATCTTAGATATGAAATCTCTTAGCGAGATGTACATCAAGTAATTATACTTGTGGCAGAAGAGATGAAGGTGGAGGTACGCAAACCTGGCTTTTGTTATCGCACCAAGATCTGACAGGAAAAGAAAAGCAAAAGGACACCCTGATTTATTTCCTCACCCACTTCCCTCTGGTCAGGTTGGAACGGTGAAGAAGATGCCTACGTGCCAAGTGATGCACAAGGGGACCACACGGGTTACACTGGTTAACAATGGGTACGGCCTTATCACCAAAATGCTTCCCTTTCTCCGTATGTAACAGCAGGCATGCATTTTGAAGGGAAGAACTCAGGTAGTGGCAGAAAAAAACCTGAAAGTGGCCCAAGATACCAGTCTGCCCACAGGTAAAAGGAAGCGATACCTTTGTGCTGTGCAAAGTTTTAGTAAAGATTATAACTAGTTTCTACCACCATGGTGTATCTCTATCTGCTATACACAATTCCCTTCAGTGTCCTTTCCCAAACAAAACACCTCAGACATACTTGAGAGAACAGTAAGACTTTAAGGCACGTACTTCAAAAATAGTAAGTGTTAAACTTCGGATGACCTCTGCGAATCTGTTCGGTCTTTTTTTCTTTTCCCCTCCTGGATTGTGGATAGCCTTTAATTAACAAACAAAATTTGTTAATAATCTCAAAGCACAAGATGGTTTTACTCCAGGGATAATTGCCATGAAATGAGAGTTTCTGTAAAACTCGGCTTTACTTTTTGCAGAGTGTGGAAAGTGTGGAGTGGATGAAGTAGAGGTACAGAGAGCTACTAACCCCAAGTGCTAAGCTGAGGAAAGCGGGTTGGCTTCCACCTTTTCCTCCCAGTCTCCATCTTTTGTCTTTTGCCAGAATTTTGGCACCATCCTCTCCATTTCTCACCCTGCTGCTATTTTCACTTATCTCCAATCTAACCTAGCTTTTATTTACTCTTTTTTTTTTTTTCTATCCCTGCACACTTATTCCCCTACAGAAAGCAGCAAGAATTGAGATTTCTATATCATTGTTTCTCTTCAGCCAGTTCCCAAACTCCTTTTTGTTATCACTACCTTTTTTTTTTCATTCCCACTTTCTACAGTTTTGCTGCCTTTTCTTTGAGGAGGATGGAGAGGTAAGTAAAGATGTAAAAAACTAGAAGCTGGTGAGAACGTATTTTTCTTAGAATATTCCAGCTCTTTAAAAATCAAACAATGACATGATGTGGGTCCAGATTAGCAAAAAAAATGGCAGATTCCTGCATGTCAGACCAGATTTGTGTGACTTGTCTGCCTTGTTGTCCACCACTCCCACAGCAGCCTGCTGGCTGAACTACCTTCAAGGCAGGAATGACAGATGCTCCAGAGCCTGCATCTCTTCAATCATCTATCAGGGTTGGGATCCTTAGGCCAACAGCTGGACTTTGGAACAGCTGGAATGCACCAGCCATGGGTGTTTCCATTGGTGAGAAGATAGAAATATTGTCATCTTCTTCCAAAGCTGTCACAAACACAATTTTGAAATAATGGCTAACTCTATGACGTTGAATTTTGTTTTATTTATCTCCACCTCACTGCAGGCTAGGTGGAACAGGTAGAAAATAAGAGTTTTCCTCTGTGTTCCAGGGCCTGGAGCCCCAGTAACTTCTGATGTCCAGAAGCACTAAGACCAGAAGAATATCTATATAGTTGCTGTCTGCAGATTTGCACACACTTAGGAGCAAGGAGAGGATGAAGCATGCTCTGTGCAAAGGGAATCTTCTGAAGATGCAGGTGCTACAAACCCAACAATACTTCCAGGGCATACAAACCTGAGATTTCAGATTAATATGTAGTTTACTAAATACAGCCACATACTTAGCATGTTTGGCAAGTGTTTCAAGAGATGAGAAAGCCACCTTTGGTTCCAGTGCTTTTCCATAATTTCACGTTCACATTCCATGGAAGACTTGCAATGAGTCTCCCAGATTACCTTACCCCACTACATCAAAATAAACATGGAATTTGGACCGGTTTTTAAATTTTTTACTTATGGTTTGATTTATGATTTACTTATGGTTGATAGAGCACATAACTTGGTCTGGCTCCAACCAAGATAAAAGAATCATGCTTCCCGCTGAAAAAAATGGCAGGCAGATGTTTAATATGATTACAACTAACAATACTCAGGCATCTGATGGAAGAAAAAATAGCATAGTTATATAGTCCCACTGCAGAGGTTTTACATTTGTGAGATGATCTGCAACACAGTGCTTGCAGGTCATGTTTGTTCACGTACTTCAGAGGAATGTTTTCTAATCATCCAAAGAAGTTTACGGTGTTGTGTTGAGTTGACACCAGTTGAAATCAGGTCAGCAAGCAAGAGATCCATCATGAAAACAGCTATATAGCACTTGTGTGTGCTGTGCAAGTGGCTGCTGCTTTCAGTTTGGTGATGAAATTGTGACACATATTTTTCACCGTGAAAGATTTTGGCAGTCACGCAAGCATGCTTTCATGGAGTTGTAAAATCCTGAGCAGATCTAAGCTTCAATCTTAGGTTTTAAAGCCTCTTTCCTCACATAGTCCATAGTGTGTTGCACCTCTCCATTTTGCAAGTAACCCTCAGTAGGTCTGGCAGACTTTGCCTTTCTCTGCAAGAGAGTGAAAGATGCCAATATCAACCAAGACCATGGAGGATTTGGCACCAAGTAAGGGGAAGAGTTAGGTTTGAGAATATGTGCACACAAGTAGCCATTAATATATTTATTATTATATATAGTTGTGGGTTTAAAATGCCTTATCAGAGCACCAACTGTTTTTCAACAACTTATTTGTGAATTTTGAAGTGTGAATGCATATCCAGAGGCTTAACCTGATAGTCTTCAAGAGCCTCAATTTTCACAGGATGTCTCTAAATAGTTGCTTTTGAAAATATTGTCTGTTGCTAATTAAGTCTGGCACGCTTCTGTCAGATAGGCAGGGAATGTTATTTGCCACACTAGAGATGGGTCAATTATGATACAGAGAATTTGTGGCTCTGTTGCAAATCAACAGCCAAATATAGAAATGAAGAATCTTAAATAAGATCAGGGGAGAAACTAAGATCCTAAATTATGACTCTACTTCTATAAGGATAAAATCAAAGCCATTCCACATTTAATATGGGAGGGGAAAAAAAAAAAAAGAAGCCTTTTCAAAATATCCACCAGTGTGACAATCAGATCACGGGCTTGATGTGTGGGGCACGCTGTTTAAAGCCTTTCTGGCACTGGTACTGAGTATTATGTTGATGCCTGTCTTGTTCAGAACTTCTGTGCTGAACCCAGAGAATGTTTCCAGGCACATGTTCTCTGTCTTGCAAAAAGGCAATTAATTTAGCTGTATCTGATTTCTCCAAAATCAGGCATTAAAATAAGCCTTGCCCAGCTGTAATCCTTATTGGAAACCCTTGGCAAGAATTGTTTTGAGCTGCTTATGTAAAATCAGAAAACAAATACCATATTCCAAGTATTTCAAGACATTTAGCATTTTTTTACAATGACACGGACTTCTATTCAGTTCTCAGACGTAACATGGCAAGACTGGGACTTCTGATAGCAAACATCAAATGGTCTTATTCTGCACAAAAGCTGGATCCTGAGAAATTCTTCTGTGCTCAGTGGTAAGGCTGCTGATGCTACTGCCAGAAACCTGATATACTTTCCTGCCTTGGTGAAATGGTTTTTGCTCTTGTCATCATTAATGATATTTAATACAGCCCATCATCTGCTACCATTATCCTTGGCCACAGGAAAACGTGGTTTGTACACGAAGGTGCTCACAGTCTTCTGATCTGGCCTCACCTGCACTCAAAACCCTTCCCAGAGTACCATTTTGGTTGCCTTTTTATTTTCAGCTGTTACTGTAGCACCAATAAAAACTTCAGAGTGCAACGCAGTAGAAAATCACCACAGATCTCTCCCCTTGCTGTACAGGGATGACTACATGACTGAATGCTGTTTTACAGAGCTGTAACAACAACCAATGGCTTGCATTACTTTAACTACGGTGGTATATTTAAAGTGGCACAATCCTGGAGCACAGACAAAGCCTTATTTATCGCTTGAGGTATAACAGCTGCATAAAAAATTATATTCCATACATAAATCACCCCAGGATGGTGGCAAAATACTGCATTTAGCATCTCTCTGTGCCACTAAGAGACCCAACAAGGCTTCAGACACCTGTTAATGGAAAACAGAGAGGCTGCTGGTTTCCACTACCTTCAAAGGGTTTTTTTGATGCTAAGCTTGGTATTTATCAGGAATTACTGATTTTATTTCCCCTGTGGAAATTCAAACTTTGCTGAAAACCAAAGAGAAAGAATTTCCAGTGTTTTCCTGATTCTTCAACAAGCTGTGATACTGGGCTTTCGTATTGCCTGCTCCAAACCTGCGCTGACCATACCTCAGGGGACATTTCATGGGAAGCAATAATGAGCTACACTGTCCCCACTCAGCATGCATTTTGTGCCA
>WTSP01013165.1:71281-88664 GCA_025331215.1 Actenoides lindsayi
CACTGAGGGACAGGGAGGGTACTTGTCACCTGGCTTCTGCCACCTGAATGTCAGGTAGGTCCCACATGCAGCCACGGTCCCAGAGTAAATACAAACCTCCTAAAGCTGCAATAGTGTTTGGGAACAGCCGGGGTGTGATAGGATCTCTTCATGTTCCTTCTTCTCAAAAATTCAGAGGATGTTGGGGTTTCCTGGAGATCCAGCTTTCTTTTATCTACCATCTGTTGCCCCAGCTAGTTACTGAAGGAGATAAGGCTTAAGAAAACACTGCCCAAGCGTGTTTTTTGGTTGTTTGAAAGTAGTTTAGACTATATTCCTTTTTTCACAACACAGTAAAGTGACCTGCAATCGTGTGCCACATTGGAAAATATAACTTAGCTCTACACCTCCTCTTTTTTTTTTTTTTAAACTCTTTATGTCATCAGGCTATTCAGTACCTTTTTGTAACTGCATAGCTTTTGTGTGACAGGGAGACCTTAGGACACACCATTTCCATCCAAGCAATGCACCCAGAAACTAGCACAACATGCGAGCTTCCTACAAGTCTTCAAAGTGAGAACTACTGAGAGTCTTTTTACAGCTTTGTTAAAGTTTTAGCTCACTATCCTTTTCTACTCAGCTGACTCTTCCTACTTCAGCTGATAGGAAGGATCTAGTGCAACTCTAGCCTTGAGACAGAAAGATACTGACCAGATACCAAAAAACCATCAGCCTCAGAAAACCTGCAAATACCACGGTTCACTGACTATCTAAATTGCATTCATACGGCTCTTGTCATAAGAAATATTCTGGGTAAGTTCAGGGGCAGGTTAACCTGCCATCGATTTATAAAACTCCTAATTTTTACTTGTTTTGCATTTACCAGTTTCTAGAAAAGGGTCTGTTTTTATTTTAAAGCAGTTCTGAAGTAAGCCAGATATCAATGAAAGCTGTCAGACACCCAGTAATGGGATTCTTTCTTTTCCTTGGTGTTTTGTTTTTGGGTTTATTTTGTTTGGTTTTTTTAACAGACTAGGAAGAAAGAAGTTCTCCAATAAATCCTCATTTGGCGTTTCTAAATGCTGGTCAGGACAAACCTCCTCCAGAAGTTTAAATTCCTGTAGTCCATTCAGCCTCCTGCCTCTCAGCTGCAGCTACCAACAAAGGCTTATTTAATGAGTGCCAATTGTGACAGTACATTTTTGCAAAGCTGAAGGACCAGGGGGTGCCTTGTCTCAATCAGGAAGAGTGTGAAGCAAAAAAAAACAACCAAACCCGCAACAAAAAAACCAACCCGTATTGAGGAACTTCTGCCTGCTAAAGACTGAAAAATATTCTAAACCTCATTAGAAAAATAAAGTTTGCCTATTTCTCCTGTTTCATACACAGTGCAGGCAATGAACACATGTGCTGTCACATTCATATTTTACGGGCTCTTTTTTTCCCCCCAAACCTTCGTACCTCAGATGTGAACTTTAAACTTGTGACAGTGTTATGTTCATTAGAATAAGAATCGCTTGCTATTTCCATTGCAAAGCTCCCCCCCAGAGGTTATCTTAGCTGTTTTATAAATCATATCAGGAGGAAAGCTGGCATAAAGGTTGACAGCTCACTCTAGATAATCATTTCCCCTTTTCTTAAGTGACTTTAAGGAGAAAGGAGCGTGTAGCTTGCCAGTTCAGTTTTTAGTGGTCAAGCATCCACATCTAACCATCACCAACACACTGACTAAATTAGCTTTTAAGTATTTTACTGAAATGTGGGAAAATCACACTCCTGCTCAAAAGGAGAAGGAATCTCAAACACTCATCAGCTATCAAACTGTATTTTCTCTGTCCTCCCAGGGCAGAGCTCATTACACAGAACAGCATGAACTCCAAAGCCCCTTGACACTGGCTGGCACTTGAAGGGAGGCTGGGGTTTAGATGACTGTTGATTTATCAGCTTCCTCAAGAGTTGGACTGATTAGACTAATGGCTTATATGGGATATGATTTCAGGAGGAAAGTCCTATATCATGAGGGCCGACAAATGAAGCAAGTTAGTTCTTGGAGGAAACAGAAACTACAACTCAGGGCAACAGCCTATTAAGTAGAAACTTGAAGTGAATAAACAGACACCGAAAGAATCCTGGGTTTAGCAGAAAAGGTCACCTTGTGTACTATACTTTTTCTACATACATTGATAAAACTAAATTCTGGGCAGAGAAACTGTCTGGAAACAGTGCCAAACATTCCCAGGCTAAGTTAGAAAGGGAGGAAAAACTCAGAAGAGAACTGTCCCTTTAACACTGCACCATGACCTGATTACAGGGCTTTTGCAATCAACGGGAATCTTCCACTGTTTCTACTGGACTTTGGAGCCAGTGTGGTTGGAAGAGAAGGGTGCGGGTAAGGAGGGGGAAGGGGGTGGCACAGGCATCAGATTGAAAGCCTTTTTTGGAAGTTGGATGTGATAGTAGCAAATATTAAGGAAAAAAACCCCAGCCCTGGGAATATTAACTTGAAATGCAAGTATGATTCATCTGCTAATCACTGCATCTATCCCTGAAACTGTTGTGTCTTATTTAAATAAGGATAATAAGACTGTCCTTTATGAAATGGATAATCCTGAAAGTGTGTATCAGTAACTAAGATATAGGGAGCTTATTTTCTCACTGTCTCATAACACAGTATCAGAAGACAAATTCAATTCGATGCCATTAGGAAGAATAAAATCCAACCCTGAAAAAGCAATACCTTTTTACCCAGCATATAATTGGACTCAAAAATTAATCTCTTTTGGAAGCCAAGAGCTTGACAAGACACAAAAAAGCAACTGGATATTTACAGAGATGATGAATATTATGTATGGAATTACTAATTTTGAGGAAGAAGTGTTTGGAAAAGATGTTAAATTTTCCACTTTATATATTTAGCACCTGTAAACTGACCACCCCAAACTACCAAAGGCAATGGGTAGTTCAATTTGGTTAGCCACAAATAAATAGTTAACTGTAGTGGTGTGGAAATAAAGGAACTTCTGAAAGTAGAACAGAATCCAAATCTTAGGCAATAACTTGAACAAAATACTGCCAGTTAAAAAGATATTACATAAATCCTTACATGTTGCATATATTACTAAATCTCAGTCTTCCCATACTTTTATCAAGCTGATCTTAACTTGTACAACACTCTCAGGAACCAGATGAAACTTATATTTAGTACACCCTGGTAGTTTCAGAGCTTGGCAGCCTATTTACATCAATGGAAGAGATTATATATAAGTATTACACAGTTATTTACACATGAAATCTTAAAAAGACAAAGGATTACACGAGCCACCACCCAGTGAAGGGGGTCAGAGTTGAAGGCACGTTTGCAGATAGGCAAGAGGACACTGAATAGCTTCCACGACCAAATCCTTGCTACATGATGCTGGGCCTTTGTTTTCCAGGGCTGACAGGCTCCCCCAAGCCCACATGAGAAAGCTGATTTAAAATGCACAGATTCCTGGTCTGATGGGAAACCTCTGAGTAATGTTTACCTGATTTTTCGACATGAGAAGTTTTCATTAGGAGCAGCAGAGCTGGGTGTGCACTTGCTGTAAAGCAGGTATGCCAAGCTCTCACTTGGTTCAATGCCAAGAAACAGAACTGGAAGGCAAATTCAAAATCAATATTATGTTTGCTACCAAGGAAGCAAGGGGGAAAATTCTGAACCAAAGCCTCTGCATTGTGTCTTCGATCTAACTTGGTTTCAGCATTGTTACACGTGACGTGTGTTACACTGACAAACTACACAAAAATGTCACCTCATGCTCACCGAATGCAACTTGGAAATGAAACATGGGAACTATTATGAAAGAGGCAATGACATGGGGGAAGAAGGACCATATCTAATTTCTAGTCAAACTGCCTTAAGAAGGTAGGTAGTTAGAACCAGCTTCATTTTTATTTTTTTTTTTTCACATAGTCATTAACTTCTTTAATGAAAATCTGCTGCAACCAAGAAGCAGCTATTCCATAGCCCGGCTGAGTGTTGTCACTGCAGCTGAGAGTGAAGCAAGCTTTTACTTTGCAGCTTGTGATGCAAGTGGTTGCATCAGAGGGAGTTCCTGGCAAGACTGCCTTCCCAGAGAGGCCTTGGGTAATCTCACAGCCAGCAGTGCAATGCGGCTGGGTGCTGAGGGCAGAGACAAACTTAGGACACAAGAATCACTCGGGCTGATTGTCCCCATGAGCACAAGTGACATAAAGAAGACAGCAGCATTCTTCTCCCGCTGGGAAACCAGCTCCCCCCTGTTTTGCTGCTTATTTTTAGCATTGGTCAGAGATGTGAGAAGTCCAGGGTGATGCTCACTTCCCTGGAAGTTTGTAAGGACATCATTCCACCATATACACTCTCTGAGAGAGAGAGGGAAAGATCATTGATAGGTGCTAGATGTTTGGGACAAGACATGCCTGTGAAACAGCCTACATGTGAGGGTCCATTTCAATGCAAATGAAAAACCAGTGCATCTAGAAAGGCCATTTACTTTTTGCCTTTGATTTGGACACTGGAGATAATCTTATTCTTGTAAAGCTGTAGTCTCTGTGAAATTCGTAACAATTCATAATATCCTCCACTTACATCTCTGCTTCTGAAAGCACCAGAGTGTGCTGTGGGATGAAAATACCACCTTGGTTACTCCATGTGCCCCTTAACCCCCCCCCCCCCCCCAGATTTTACACAACCTTTTTGCACTTTGCTATTATAGAGGCCAAGCCATTAGGATCCCTACCCTCTTCTACTAACCTGAAATTACTAAATTGAACGTTTGCTATTACGGCTGCATTTCATTGTTTCTTGAATGTGGACAGTTCAATACAATTTCTAACCCTCACATGCTTGCTGCCTGGGGGGCTGTGAGTCATGTTTGTTTTAAAAGAGGCAGCACTCCCAGACTGTCACTCACCTGGGTTATTAGAGATGGAGCACTTTAAGAATTACTCTGCCACCTCCTCGCCTCTAAATATAGCCAGCATGCGTGGGTCTTAAGCGATTTAGCTAGTCTGAGAAAAGGTCTCATTCCAAATAATCAATTAAAAATCCATCATTTTAAGAACTATGTGGGCCTCAGGCCAAATGCATCTTGGATGTAATACCTTTGACTGTTGGATGCTGATAGTAATTATTTGTATTACAGCTCCATATCCTAACTCAGAATGAGGATTCTTTGCTCTAGCAAGTTACAAGACCCGTTCCAAAGAGCGAACTACTTAAGTAGGCATGATGGACAAAGAGCAGCAGCAAAAAATCATCGTTATTCCCTGCTTCACGGATGGGAAACCGAAAGACAGATTCAATGACCTGCCAAGGGTCACATAGGAAAAGAAGTATTTCATAAATCCCAGCACAAGGTCTTAAGCCATGAGACTTCCTCTCATTCTTTAATCAATAATAAAATACCGCAGATGTTTAAGAATCTAACATCTACAAAATTGCCCCAAGGTCTATGGGTGCGATATAATTAATTTCCATTAAGAGCAATGTGATGTGAGGGCACTCTGTACTGACCAGAAAAGTAGGCCTTGCAGAATTTCCATTTTTCTTTAATATTCTTTTAATAGAGAATACAAAAATCAGGGATCATCTAATTAAAATAAAAGAGGGGAAATCGTTGCCAAATTTTTGATCCAAGCCAAAATCGAAGTAACTGATTCAGGAAGTAAACCAATCTTACAAAAAAACCCAAAACCAAAAGCAAAGTCTGTAAGTGAAAGTATTTATAATGGATTTTCCTTTTTTAATTGAGAACACTGTTCCTCCATCTTATGTGTTCTGGTGGTTTGACCTTTAGGACTGTACTCGGCCACATTTTTTAACTCCCTATTAGCACAAAGGATTACCAAGAGAAATTTTCACAGGTTCACCTGCCTGAAGGATTCGGATTTCAGGGAAAACATCAAGCATCACAGAACTTGCAACATGATATCACCAGAATCAACAACACTGAATTGTGTAAGTCAATACCTCCAGGTTGTAAGGAAGAAGTTAAGCACTGTGGGAGAAATTCAACTCACTCAGCCTCCATAAGGCCAACACAGGGAGCTTCCATAAATACCTCACCTCCTACTACCCAGATAGCTCTATAGTTTCTTTCAGGTATTTCCTGTTTACAAATGTAACAGGAATCATCACTAGGTTGTGCAGTACATAATCAAGCCTCAGCATGTATAGTCTTTGAACCTTCCCACCACCTTGTCTTATTGCTTGTTAAACTAGTAGTAAAAGTAAAAAAACCATTTACTACTGCTCCAGCGTAAGCCTGAATCTAGCCCTGAGTTATGGTCACGTCTGAATCTGTGCACAATATACACATTATTGACGTTAAAGCGGTTGTGCAGTTAAGCATATATATCCACTATCAGATGTTGTGACAGCTCTGCCTTTTATTTTACACTTTTAAAGCATGTAGCTAAACTGGAACATGCAGCTACTGCTCCAGTTAAAATATCAAGTAACTCATGTTGTTTTTAATAAAGCACGCTACATTTCGAGTATTGATGCCACAACCAAAAGTGCAGAAATTAAACGACGTTTTGTGACAACCTAAGTCTCCACCATTGCAGATATGTAAATCAAACTGATAAAAAGACTCTAAGAAAATCCCTGTCCAGTGTATTTTAACCACCACTCATTCTGCAGAAAGGCATTACAATGCAATACAATACAATACAATACAATACAATACAATACAATACAATTTCCCTTCCTTCCAGTGTTATATAATGAACTTTGATTCTCTAAGGAATTTACAGAGGAAGCCAACCAGTATTCTTTGTTAAAACTATTGCACAAAAGTGCAGAAATGAAAAATTAAATTTGCTGCTCTGTAAGGGATGTCATCATCTGATAAGCCAGTCGTGGCTGGCATGGAATTACTGGATGGCAACTTTGTTCCATTGGTGTTTATTCTGATAAATTCTCTCTAGCCATTGGAGCCATTGTTTGACACCACCAAATTGGGGATAGTCACTTAACTCTCTTACGAGTTAAGGGGCAAATCCTGCAATCTTGCCTAGGAAGACCAGACAGTTTCAGCGCAAGGGAGGACAGAACTTGGCTTTCATCCTAGATTAAGCACAACATCTGAAGTCTCCTATTCAAAAGGCTGCCCGTTCATAAGGATGGATTAAGTATTTTAAGAGGTGCTTGTGATAAAACACGCTGGGTGTGGTACTCAGAAACAGGTTTCAACACAGCTACTGAGGTGAGACAGTTGTTTGTTTGTAGGTCACCAAAATCCAGTGGACATGAAGCTAGAAGGACTGTGTATGATTCAGGGACTTGAACTTTGTTAACTTTAGATACAAAGTTTTCTGGAAAAAGCTATTTAATACTTACTGAACACGAGGTCCAAAGTAGTTGGTCTTTTCATTAACTTTGGATCACAATCTGAAAGATCAAAAGCACACAGAGACGCTTATAAAGTCCATAAGATAAAAGTGGAGCATCAAATCTTCCTCCCTGCTATCATAATGTCAGAATGGTTAGTGACCAAAAGTCATCATCTGACAATTAATTGTTCAGTTGGCTGTTGAAACAAGTTCAGGATCTTAGTTCACTTCCCAGCAAGTGACAGCATGTGACTGTTGCAGCAACATTTTTGTCAGGCTTCACAGGAGGATCCAAGAACTGAGTTGTCATCATTGACTGGTTATTCTTTCACCTTTTGTTGTAGTTCATTCAGGTCATTGTTAAGGTGGGTATAACAAGCTTTTCTATTCCTGTCCTTGGAATAAGGAGGGGGTGAGTGACTAAGTATTACCTGCCCTTTTAGGAAGATTGCCATTTGCCTGCCCAACCTCAGATTTAGTTACCTCATTAATCAAGTAACTCTCTACTCAGTGCAAAGCATTACAAATTGAACTTGGCCCATATGAGCCCTATTATTATTATTGAATCAACTTTTATTTTGTTTGTATCTCCTGAACGACTGCCTAACTGGCTTCAGTGTGACTGGATGTATAGTGCTCCATACCGTGCACAGCTGAGCAAGATCATTATTCTACATGACCCCTCACTGAGTCTGAACAGCACAGCACAAAACATAAAAATACATACACACATAAAGTCCCTTAAAAGGGTTAAAGAAGGGCTTTGAAACATTCCTGCTAGGGATCTGTTGACTAGATGATTTCTCTGAGCTCAAAGGGGCTATAAGGTTTCAGGAAGAAAATATATAAAAGGCACAGATATGACTCCATTGAATAACTTTTTGACAATGGTTGTCAGTAAGATCATCCGATGAAACAGTAACAAATTAATTTCTCAGGCAAGGTAGCAAATGATTGGTTCTGCACACATATAACTGTTTTTTGTTAGTATAAGCACCGTTTTCAAGCACACTCCCACAAACGCTAGCACACAGTGTGAGTGCACACATGAAATGAAATACATCACAAAATAAACAACCCCTTTAAAAGAAGCAGTGAGGATGGAATGAAACCCCAACAAAGCAAACGAACGAATTCTGAAATCAAGCTGCATTAGTACCTGGGTCTCTATTGGATTGCAGTGCCCAAATATATATCCACCCAAACACGGATTATGGAAAAGCAATCATGCAATATCACTAAAAGTAGTAAAGCAACATTACTACATTTTTTCTTCTCTTAAACATACATCACATCCTTTATCTGACTGCAATCTAACCCAGGATTCTTGGAAAGCAAAATGCATTTAAAGGACACTTCCCAATAGAATTAAGAAGATGGGTCTCTGTGATTCATTTCACTTTTGTTTTCCACACACCCTCACAGTGTACAGATCCTCAGCTTGTAGTTTCTTGTAGCTTCTTTACTTCACTAGAACTAAAAGTCTTGGTCATGATCTGCATGGGATGCTAATCTTCCATGCAGAGGGGCAAAATCCTGCTGTCCTCGAAGCAGGAAGCTGATTTTTCTTTTAGGAACACTTTCCCATCCTCTCTTGCTGAAAAGCTCCTGCAGTCATTTAATACATATACTGATGATTCACTATAGCTACTGTCCAGGAAGTATTTTTCCCTCAACTTCAATATACTCAAATACGCTCAGTAAAACATCTTAGCCAATAGGAGAGTGTCTGTATTCCTGCTGAAAGAAGGCAATGCTATTGTTTTGCAATCCTTCCCACGTAAGGAGGCACACAGAATTTTTCATGGCTTGGAAGAGCGGCAGAAAGAAATCTGGTTTTGGTCCATGAGGAAGCGACCTGCCCTAGATCTATACCATTTTGCAATGTGATGACTTCTCTCCCGCTCTGATTTCAACATTCTTGGTCAGAGTGCTGGACATGAGAGGAGGAAAGGGGTGAATTCAAGGTCTTTCCCTGCCGCATGGCAGAAAGAGGCTTTGTTCCTCCTGCTTACCTCCACCCCAGGCAAGGCCTCTGGATACCTTGTCTGCAGAAGGGCACAAAAGAGTTATTTCAGAGCTCCTGTGTGCAGTGCACACAGGTAAGAAAAACTTGCCCTAAATGTGAAAAGACAGATTACAGTGGGGAAAAAAACAACAACCCCACAAAAACTCTCACAGCTACCAGAACTACGTTATTGAGGATGCTATTTGTCATCCGCTGTATAACAGAGCATACATTTTGAAACAGGCTGGCAATTCCATTCCCTTCACTTCTTCTCTTTCCTATTCCACAAGTGTCATTGAAAGTAAGTAGCAAAGTCACCCTCTTCATGAATTTCTCAAACTGAAATGCTCTCCTGAGGATTGTTATCCTGCTGCCGTGTGATCTAGTCTGGAAGCCTGCATGTACAAATTAAAGAGAACTCTATGAATCAAAGCTGTGAGACTTGATACTGAGGTATATAATGAGCACAAGAGCATGTAAGGCCCACTCCTGTTCCCACAGAAATGAGCAGCAAGGGTCTGATTCTGATGTTGCTTATCCAGCTATAAATCAAGAGCAACTTCACTGAAGCACACATCAGTAAAAAGTGAACAAGCAGTCTTTCAGCCACTAAATTCCCAACATATCACGCACTGCATTTAATACAAAACATTGTCCCAGCTTGACTTTGCCTGCAGGGTAATCCTGGGAGAAAATGCTGAGGAAATGTTCAAACTGTGTCTTAAGAGAAAAGTGGTTATGATACAGTGGAGGAGTGAGTTAGCAGAGCCTACCGAGCCCCACCAACTGCAGAAAAAAAGAAGCAGGGATGCTTCTCAGAGACCAAACTAAACAAGAGTACTTCTCTCCCTCTGCTATACTGCCAGATCCTCCTGAGTCCTGAGCTGGAGGCAGGATTTGATGACCAGATAGCTATTAAAAGATTCCATAAAATTTTACATGTTTATAAGCACTCTTTATTCAAGTGAAGTAGACAGTGCAGCTGAATATGTCTTTGTGCAGCAAGACTTAAAACAACATAGAGCATCAAGCTAAGCCACAGTTTGTTGTATTGGCCAAAAGAGTTTCACCAGGATTACTTAGAATTGCAATGGCAGGGAAATTAATTGGATGCAACAGACTGTAATAGAGAAACACTGGTTATCATGGCTTGGGGAGAGAAAAAAAGAAATGGTATTTTTGTTAAGGCACAGTACTCATCAGAATGGCAAGGCTGGAGCTATGACAAAGAAAATTGCCCATTTCTACCAGAGGAACATATGATTTTGTGATGTTCTTTGTAAATGGGATTGCACCAAAGAACATCATCACTACTGAAGAGAATAATTGCAACCCTATCTTATCATCTCTTTATCTTTTTAATGAGAATTGCCTGGCAAAGTACCATACACTGGGTCAGAAATCTGCCCAAAGAGGGTTTGTGTTTGGGTAGTGACTGAATATAAATTTGTAGCCTATTATTACTGGACCACTCAATGAAAAATGGTCCCTGTCCCAATTAACTTCTAATGACATACTCTCCTCCTTTTTTTTTATAAGTTAGAAGACAGAGTAAGCTGCAGACTCTTGCCTTGCTGCTGTGGTTTGTTTGTTTTTATTTCCCATCCCAGGGCTTTAGGGAGTGTGTCTCTGCTAAGTATTTCTGCAGCTGTTCAAAAGCAATCTTACTGCACAATACAGTATCTGAATAATTGTCTCAGGTGACTATTAAAGTCTACTGCTGCACCATAAAACCATGAGGAGTAATCTTGCACCGCAGCAGAAAATGCCCAACAGCCAACCCTGCAGAGTGTCGTTCCTGTTAGCAGAGAGCTACAGCAACTGAGTGAAGATTCAGGAAGACAGAAAGAGCACAGGGAAAGGTCTGGACCTTAAATTGTTCTTTTTCTTGCCAACTAAGCAAAAGTTGCTGATTGTTAAATATTGAATTGTCTGTATTCATCCCTAGCCAACTGAAGTCAATGGACTTACATCCGGGAGGACTTTAACCCATTGAATGTGAAATGTTTGTCTTCTCCTTTCCCTCCCTGTCTCTCCTTACAGCCTTTTATATACTGCAGTAAAGGAACCCCTTTAAAGCCTAATGTATGGTAATACAGTTTAATTGTGGTTGGTTGGCCTGTTGGGGATAAAATGTGCTGGTTCCAAGTAATTTTGCTGACTCTAAACTTGGCTCTGTACAGAGAGCTGGGGGATGGGAAAGTTGCTAATAAAAACAGCTATGCTACCTGGGAAGGCTTTGCACACTGCAAAGGTACTGTTGGAGCAGACCCTGGAATAGCAGATAATTGATTTTTTAAAACAATGATGTTTGGCTCACACTGACTACACAGTTTGCCTCTTAACCCTTGCATAAGAAAAACTCAGGCACAAATTTAACTCCCACACAAGCACACTTCGGACACTTCTCTCACTCAGAAGAATGTACTTATGTCGCGTTTATGACACAACTTTTTGAGAGCTGGAGACAGCTGAATTGCTGAAGGCAGGAATCTCCAGCCTTCATTTCCTGCAGGATGACAACAAACACCTAAAAGCTGGGAGGCCTGTTTCTTCTCCTCACATCCTCTGACCCAGTATTTCTACAGAATCCCAGAGCAGTGATACATGCCAGTTGGTAAGACAGGTGATTACTACTAAGCAGTATCTTGCTTACATGGAACACTTCAGTTCTTTCTTTCAGACGGTTACTCCTCAAAAATAATCACCTCTGCAGGGGTGCACCTCTCCTTACTCTCCTTCAGCTCTCATAAGCATCTCCAAACTACCAGGCAGAAGCTGGTCCAGAAGCTAAATGTTGTTCACATCCCATCAGTGATATATATACAAATAAAGTGTTAGAAAGTCCAATTTTAGACTACTAATAATGAGCGACAGGATCATTTAGCCTACTGACATTCAACTGTGATAGAAACCCAGTGAAGATTAACAGTGATCCAATATTCAGACCATTATAGAGTGGTTTAGTACCCATGTGGAAAAAATGAGCTTGCTTCAGCCCACAGGGCCCAGCTCTTTCACTGCCTTACATCAATACTTACATCTACACAAGTATAAAAACCTCACAGTATGATTTGGGAGCGCTTTGAAAGTTAACTTTATGACCTTTCCTATTTGTCTACAGCCATACCAGATCTGTATGTCTACAGGTATGTCCAATATCTGTAAAGTTTGTGTTGATTTACTTCCAGGAACCTCTTGTTTGCAGAGAGGTAACTTCTTGCTAAGATACTTTTTACCATCTCTGTCTTCTCAGTAGCTCACTCAAATTGATTCTAAACCTTCTGTGTGCATTTGGAGTGGCACTGTAGCAAGAAACCTTCCAGTCTGGTCTCCAGCTTTATCATTTTCTTGTCCCTCCAGAGCAGAGCAGTTGTACAATAACAAGGAAATCCTATCGGGCTCTTCTATTAATGATTAAAACCTCAATGTCATAAAAATCATTTTGCTCTCTATACTTTGTTCAGTCTGTGAAGTGAAAGTTGATAATCTTTCTGCTTTTATAATGAATATTTTTCTCTTTCTGCTACTCCAGTGTTATTCTAAAGGATCAGATTTTGTTCTGCAAGATGTATTTAATAATGCTTAACAAATAACTCTTCTCACTGGATTAGTTTAAAAGTCTCTTACTATGGTGTCTGCAAAATCTGTTTTACTGGCACATCTGAGCATTATAATAATATTGACTCTCTCATGGCCTTTAATGATATAGAATATATTGCTTTCCTATTAAAAACAATTGTACAGATGGAATAGCATCCCAAAAGCTGAGGTTAAAGCCTTTTTCCCTTCAGTACAGGACGGGACTTGAAATACCTCACTACATATGCATTCCTGTCAGCTGCAAAGGCAGCTGTGGGCTGCAGACTTACTTTCAAAAGCAAAACTGTTGCTGCAGTATTCATGTGAAGTGGAAGAGAAAACGAGGCAAAAATGGTCCATGATGTGCAAATACATAGACCTAGTGAAAAGGTTTGCCTGTAGGCCCACCAATCCCTTTCTGAGTCATTTCTCAACTTGGACATCAAGCTGTGTAGGACAACAGTCTACAGATACTTTTCATGTGTTGGAGTATTTCTCATGAAATGTCTACACCCTGACTTTTGAGCCCTGTCTTGCACATTCCTTGTAGCAATTGTGTTACCTGATGGAAGACAGAAAGCAACTTTAGAGGATAACCTTACCTTTAAATGACCAGTAAATGAGTTTCATGGGGTTTTTGAGTAATGTATTAATGATGTATAACTGAGCAGGCAATCAGCAGATATCACCATTCCTGTGCTTTGTTGAGATGGTATCCTTTCACCTTCTCTCACTGCTTGTTGGTCACCGCCCACTGTGACTGGTCACTTAGATCATACACCATTGTTTCCCTCTCACAAGTAAGAATTCTAAAAAAAACCAACCCCAAACTGCACTACTGAGAACTGTTGTCCTCCCAACAGCACCATGAATAAAAGAGGTGGATGGATAGATGGATACAGCTCTTTTGGAGTTAGAAGCTCAACCAAAAGGTAGCTCACTCCAGAGAAGCCTTCACTGAGCTGTACCCAGCAGGAAGTGTTCCTAACTGAAGAAAGATCCTTTCTGGCTGTTTTTGCAGCAATTCCCCAGAGAAACCAGACAGCAGTGTGACATCTTGTGAAGCAGGAGCATGTGAATCACAGTGAAATTACACAGGTGTCAACATTTGATACAGCAAAAGCACTTTCTAACCAGAGGGTGTAGGTTTTAATGGAGTAGCAGAAAACCTGACTCTGGTCTGTTACACTAAACATTTTAGTAACGCTTCCCTTCTAGCATTTAAACAGTATTTCAGATTTTAAGTTAAAATATGGACTGAATGTTACTGCTCATGATTTTACTGCGTGAAGTGTTGGTTTATTTAATGCAGGAGGCATAATTTATCAATTTTACAGAAGGAAACAACGAATTTCTATCAGCAAGAGGGTGGTGAACAAAAACTTCAGGTGTGGTGAAAATGTGTTGTCGGTACTTTCTTTACCACTCTAATTATGGTGAAATAATGGAGTCAGAGAAGTAGACAGGATGGAACAAGGCTGATCAATACATGCTCCTTCCTTGCCTTCCCTGCAGTCAAAAGAGAATGATCACACTTCCCCGGCCTTCTTGGGGAGTATCTATTCCTTGCTGGAGGTTAAATGAAAAACTCTTGCATTCCTACTTTTATGCTGACCCCGAATTTGAGTCCTGATTCTACTGTCTCTGGCTATATGGACAGTTCTTCAAGTCAATGGGAAAATTGTCATGAAAAAAGGTTGCTCACACGAACGAGGTTTGCAAGATCAAGCCCTTCATGATCGGTATAACCCTGGCCATCAGGCTGATATGGCATCCCTGATTTACAAGAGTAATCCTATTAGCATCAAAGGGACAATTCACATGAGTAAGGACAGTGAGAATGGGCCCCACAGGAGCAACTATCACCACAGTTATGTATCTAACCTCACTTAGATCGCAGCGGTTTTCAAATGTTCTGCAGGCACTTTATGCTGCTACTGAACTTTGAGGTGAAAATAGACCTTGAGCACAAGTTCACTTCTGCTTTCCTGACTAGGGTCCTGGTTTTGCACTCTTAATTACACTCCTCCCCACTCCTAAGTGATTTGGGGTTTGCAAGAAATATTGGCTTCTCTTCTCCTCTCCCTCTCTCTTCACCCTCCCGTTCTTTAATTTTTAACTTTCTTCTTTCCCCCTTTTTTTTCTTAATTTTTTTTTTCTATTTTCTTTGCCTTTATTTTCTTTCCTTTTTTTTTATTTTTGTTTTTTTCTCCTTTCCCTTCCCCTTCCTCTTTATTTTCTCCCTCCCTTCCTTCCTCCCTCCCATCCTTCCTTTTTTTTTTGTTTTCTTTTTTTCTCCTTTTTTCTTTCCTCCTTCCCTCCTCTTATCTTGCTTCTTGTCCTCCTCCCTTTTCTCATATCTTCTTTTTGTACCTTCCTTAGAATTAGGGGAATTCAGTGATGGTAGGAAAGAAATACTGTGTTGGCCTCACAATTCAAAGACTGGGAACATACAAGCTTTCCCAATTTCTGAAGCATTTTTAAAGTCACATAAATCAATCTCAATTTCCATAAAACAGATCCCAGGGAAAGGGTGATTTTCATAGAACTTCTAGCTGCATTTCTGCTTCTCTTTATATCTTACCTACAACTAATGAAAATGGCCTTTCTGCTGTTTCCAGGTCTACTTCTGAGATCTGTGTATAAATCAATGACCAGTTTTTATTCTCAAGTATAAGAGTGTAGATTTAGTTTAACCCTACTAATTTAACAGGTTTGCCTTCATTCTAAACTGGCTTCACATGAGGATTAGAATGACAAACAAAACCAACAACAAAAGAATATGGCAATGGAAAATAACGACGGTTTTATTTCAGTAGCACTAATTACACTCTGTGATTGGGATATATTATGTGCTAGGTGTTGTACAAAAATTTATGAAGATGCAATTCCTACCTTGAAATTATGAACTGCTTCAATTTATGGGTTTTTTTTGCAAATAAATCCATTCCCTGGGATGGATCCATGCTCACGTGAGTTGTTTCATTGGCTTTAGTGGAAATACTATCTGCTGTGTCCTTAGCAAGAGCAAAGGTTGTTGAACCCAACTTCCAGCATGTTTGATAACAGTTCTGATACTGTAGTCCTTACTCAAACGAGTTTTGCTGTGTTTGATGATTAATAAGAGTCACAAAGGTCTGCACACACAGGTATTTAGCATGACACGAAGCACAGAAGGAACATAAATGAATGCTGAATATATGTACCTAAGACTAGGGGTTTTTCTTCTGTAACGATGCAGCTTTGCAAATGCTATCCTTTTCTGATTTTGTACACAGCTTTAGGATTATTTTCTGAAATCTTTACTGGGCACCTGAGGACATTTATCTGTATCTTCTTCAGTCTCACCACGAGCTGCTTAGTCACAAGCGTTGCTCTCGTTAGGAGGAAGAGTGCTGCGGGAATAGCATAATTTTCTCTGAGGAAGCAGTGGGAAGCTGGGGCACCAGGTTTCCTCCATTCATCACACCCTAGCACACTGGTGGAAGTCCGTGGCTAGCCCCGAAGCCCCTTTGTTTTCCACTCCGCCTTGCAAAGCAGCACGCTGTATATCGATTTGAACAGCACTGATGGCTCAGCAACGCAAGCACTTTCAGATTTCTTGCCTTTGGTAAAAGTTCAGGTCCACCAAGACAACGCAGGGGCCCAAAGTACTGAGACTTCAGACGCTTTACATAGTTTTTCAAGTAAGCTCTGAGCCTGCCGGGGAGCTTGTGCAATCGCCGGACCTGTCCGTGTCTCCAACAAAGCCCCGGCTGGGTCACGAACTTTGTTCCCCCTCCCTCCCCAAGTACAGGGCTGTTAAGACAGGAGGGATTTTTCTCGCTGGGTTGCTTTTCCCGCTTCTGCTGCTGCTTCTTCTCCTCCTCGCCATCGTTTGCCAGGCTCTGGGCCTGAGCCCTGCCCTTCTCGGGTGAGCTACCGCGCACGAACCAGCGCCGTGCCCGCCACCACACCGGCCGGGCGGGCGCCAGCGGTTCAGCAGCCAGCCGGGCCGCGACCCGCCCCCCGAGCCCGAGGGGGCGAGGCCAGGCGGGGCCGGGCCGGGCGGAAGCGCCGTGTCGAGCCGGGAGCCGCGGGACTCGTCGCGGTGCGCGTGCTTGCCGAGGGGACGCGGTTGAGGCGGGTGGGCAGGTGGGTGCTGCGCCATGGCGGCTCTCGCTGCCGCCAGGGAGTGGAAGGTCCCGTTGGCTGCCTCCCCATCCCCCTCCGGCTTCCCCGAACTGGGGAGCGAAACCCTCCGGGGTTGCGGGGAACGAAGGCGGCGAGTTTTGCCCTTGGGGCGCTGGAAGTTGTCCGCTCGCGCAAGCGGCGGGGGCGGGCGGGGTTCGGGGGCTCCTCCACCGCCCCCCGCGCTGCCTCCGCGGCCGCGCAGCTCCCGCGGGTTGGGCACACGTCGTCATTAAGACTTCAGTAAAACAATGAAGACATTATTTTTTAAAATCCTCTTCTCGG
>WTSP01013166.1:0-15992 GCA_025331215.1 Actenoides lindsayi
CCCCCACCCCAGGAAGAGATTTTAAAAGATTGGCCCATCCTGCGCATTGCTCTATCTCCAGCTCCAACACAGGAATCCCACAGCCAGCCAAAACAGGTATGCATTTGCAACCTGCAAACGTCGCTTACAATTCACTGGGACTCCTCAATAACCCTCCAAACACCACCCACCCGCCTCTCAACTTAAGATGGCTTTAAAACCAGAAAGCGAGGCGTCCCCCAGAGACTGAGAGAAACACTGCTACCGCTTCTCGCCCGAAATCTCCTGAATTCTGCAAAAGAAACTGAGTTCTGCCGCTGAACATAGGGCTGTTAGCAGATAATCGGGTCTCACCTATAAAGGAGATGGCCTCAGGAAAGAACTGAGACAGATTTTGGCTCCAGTGGTCAGAGATCGGGATCTGTTTGTATTTGAATTCGCCGGCGTTTTCAAAGAGATTAGGCAGGTTGGGGGTGACATTCAAGATGTATTTTATGCCAAACTCTTCTAAAACGTCCAGATTAGTGGAGTCCTTGGCACAGCCTAAGTAGAGGTAGGGTAAAATCTCCACCGGGAAGGAAGGCTGGTTGTTGGAGAGAGGGCTGCCATCCGAGTCGGTGGCACTGTTGGGGTCTCTGTCAATGTCAGATTCAACGTCTGATGAGGAATCGGAGCTGATTCGGAGGCCTCCCAAGCCCAAGACTGGCAAAGGAGGAGAGCTGCTGCTACACGAACTGTCTAAGTTAGTTTCGCAGTGCAGGGCGAACTCGGCCTGGAACTTGCTGAAACCACCTGGAGAGAAAAGCAGAGGGGGGTTGCTGTAAAATGCAACCTGATACAAGATGACAAGCCGACTTGCTCCCCTGGGACAGCCCTGTCTGCAAGGGGCATCTGTTTCCCACCCTCTCCAGCCCCGGGAATAATAATAATAATAATAATAATAATAATAATAATAATAATAATAATAATAATAATAATAATAATAATAATGTTACACTCTCACACAGACGGACTAAATCTAAAAGAAGGTTTAAGAAAATCGCCCGCTGAGGCGGAGAGCTCAGCACATTCAAGATTAAAGCTCTGTGCCGCTTCGCCCTGCGGGGACCTCTGAAGATACGTCTCAGCAGCAATTCCTTCTGCCCTCCCCATCTCATGCCGGGATCCCCGTTAGCCCCTGTCCTCCCCACGTTGCTACAACGATTCCACTACAATTTAAATAAAGCGAGGACAGGTATGCTGGGGTGGGGAGAGAGCACCCTGCCCGGGTCTGTGTCCTCCTGTGTCAGTGTGCAAGGCCCAGGGGACGCTGCAGACACCCCCTCCCTTTCCCTGGCAGGGAAGCCGCACCGCCGAGCCGCGGGGCTCGCTTTCCCGTCACCCACAGCCCCAGGCCCCCAAAGCAGGCAGGCAGCGATCTCATCCCCTAACCCCGGGCGGGCCTTCTCACCTTCCAGATAAAACGCCTTGCAGCCTTCGTCTTTGAGGCGCTTGAGAAGCAGCCCCAGTACGGACTCTCCGCCCGTATTCTCGTTCCAGTCGCGGCTGTGCTCGTCGTACAACACAACCGTGTCTGTGCCGCACCGGCGGGCGAAGCGCTCCCTGTCCTCCTCACTGCTGGCGACGAGGGAGCGCAGGGGCAGGTTGCCCTTCTGCAGCCGCCGCAGCATGATGCCGGGGATAGCCACGTTGATGGCCGACTCGATGTGGGACGACTCGTACAACTCCTGCGGCCGACAGTCCATCAGCAGCAGCCGGTCGTTGCCCATCTCCAGTTGCTCGTTCAGCCACGCCACAGATTTACTAATCGCCATTTCCGACGCGAAAGGGACGGGTCTGAACGTATCTAGCATGAGGAAGGACGGGGGGAGCGGAGCGTGCTCTAGAAGCGCCCCTCTCTCTCACAGAGGCATGCGGCTGGATCGGCGGGCGGGCTGTACCCCACACAACTCCGCACAACTTATCTCCCTCCGCCCCAGGAAAATGAATCACGCAGCGCCCCCGCGCCGCCTCCCTCGCGCCGGGTGGCGATGGAGTCACGGGGAGGGAGAAGGAGCCCCGGCGTGTGTGTGAAAGTGCGAGCGCGTGTGTGTGTGTGTGTGTGTGTGTGTGTCTCTGTGCCTGCGCGCGCACAGCCAGCTTGCCCAGTCTCCTTTTTTTTTTTTCCTTCTTTTTTTTTTTTTTTTTTTGTCAATGAATCCCTGAATGAACCTGCCTAATCGCCGCTGCAGCCCGAGCCCTTGGGCTTTTCCTCCGCCCCGAATGAATGAAATCCAATTAACCTGCCGCCGAGCGGGGCTCCCCCGCTTCAGCGCGGAAACACCGCGGCGGTGCCGCCACTGCCGCTTCGCATCGCTCCGCTCCCCTGCCCTGCCCGCCGCCAGCAGCAGCAGCAGCAGCAGCAACAGCCGGCCGCAGCCCCGCGCAGCCCGGCGGCTCCTCAATGGGTACAACGGCGGCACGTCTCAATGGATACATTCTCCGGCGCAGCCAATGGGGGCACGCGGAAGGGGCTGTTGCCGCGGCGACGGGCCGGCTGGAACAGGTTGTGTTGATGAATCGTTAATGAGTTTGTCATTCACAAAAACGGAAAGGAATTTCCGCTCCGGATAAGCCGAGTGCAAACAAGCGGCAGCCGCGGCGCGGCGGGCGGGGGCGGCGGGGGCAGGTGAGGGGGCGCGGCCCTGCTCTCCCCTCCGCGGCCCCGGGCACCAGCCGCGGGGCCGGCGGAACAAAAGGCACCTTTTCTCTCCATATTTTCTCTCCCTAAATCTGACGGCCGCGGGAGTGGCTGACCTCATTCTCCCTAATTCCCCAGCACTGATCGCGGCCTTTTCATTAGGGCTTTCCGGGAATCCCATTTTTAGGGAGGCGGGCAGCCTGTATCCTCAGTTGATCTCTACACGGGTGAAGGGTAAACCCCGAGCTAATCTCTTCCTACGCTGCATGAAGAGCAGCCGGGGAGCCGGCACCGCTTCGGGAACAGCCTGCGGGCACAGCTAAAGCCCGAGCGGGCCACCCCGAAAACGTGACCAGGAAAAGTGGCCTGCCTTGGCGTGACCGGCCCCTCCAAGTAGCCGGGAATCGAACGGCGCTCTCCGGGCTGTGGCGTGGGGCCGCCGCCAGCGCGGAGCCCGCAGCCATCCCCGGCGGCGCGGGGAGCGCCCTGGCTGCTGCCAGCACGGCAGGGCCCGGCCCGGTGGGGCCCCTCGCACCTGGCGGCCCCCGGCCGCCGCACCGGCTCCTCGCGCGGCGGAACTTGCGGGTGGAGTCCCGCTGCCGCCGTCTAGCGCTTCCCCCCCGCACCGGACAGCGGAAGGGCGATGCGGTCACCGCCGCACCGGGAGGCGGGGATGGGGGAGGCTGCGAGACCGGCGGAGCGGCGCCAGGGTAGCTGAGGCCATGGGGCACCGGGCGGAGCGGCGCCGGGGGGCCGATGGACCGGGACCGGTGTGCTGGGGGCGTGGCGGGGCCGGAGGCCGAGCCGGGCGGGGCTGTTTCAAGGTGCGGGTTAACAAATGAGTAAGTGAAAAGCGAGGAGCGAAAATAAATCGGGTGAAGCATGGCCTGAATGCTATTCCCGTCGCCAACATCTGCTTTGGAGCAGAATTGTTCTGAAGAGGCTAATCTCGTTTGCACTGCTGCTGTGCTTCAGAGTTTATTATTTTTAAGCCCATCTGAAGGAGGTTTCTTAGGTAGCGAGTAGCTGGAAAGCGTTGACCCTGGGAACAGTGGCATGGACAGTCCTGTGTGTTCCGCACAGAAAACATCCGTGATGTTAATTAAAGTTGGCACATCAGTCGCTGCAGTTTCAAGCAAGGCTGACACCCAGATGGCATTAACAACATCCTCCCCAGCAGGGATTTCGAGAGGATCCCTGCTTACTACCTTTTTTAAAGGCTTGAAAGTGGGACTGAAGTGTTACACAAACTGCACTGCGCCTGAGCAGCGAGATTTGGCCAGGCTGATGTGCACCACGCACCTTATCTCACCGCTCAGTGGGGGCAAATTGTCCAGCCCACGTTGCCCACCATGGTCCTGCTATCTCTTATGAAACGGTTTCCACACTGTTCTTACCAGGTGCTTCATTTGCTGTTCTGCTCTGTGTATTTAGGGTACGATGTTTAAATGTTCAGGGCAATGACACATCAAAGCAGGATCATTTGATATTTTTAAAAAATTTATTTGATTACATTTTTTCTCCCCCCTCTTAGCTATATTTAAGTCTTTTGTTTTCACCTATATTACGGATCAAGCAGAACAGCAAATTCTTTGGGACTGGCACTGTTAATCACTCCACATTAGTATGACAAATGGCACAGTATTGGTAAAATGAATAATCAACTCATAATGTAGGTACTGCTTTTTTTTTTTTTTTTTCTCCTTAAAATTGGCAAATTGGCACCATGTTTGTTCTCTATCCTATCCTTCTTCTCAAGTGTATCAGGTCAACTTCTGTTCAAATTTCAGAAACTAATATAACCCAAACCTCAACCTTACTAACTATGGATTTCAGGCTTAAGAAATTAAAAGTTCAGGAAATGGAAGTTCTGTAAAGCATGAAC
This sequence comes from Actenoides lindsayi, assembly GCA_025331215.1. Classification (NCBI taxonomy): domain Eukaryota; kingdom Metazoa; phylum Chordata; class Aves; order Coraciiformes; family Alcedinidae; genus Actenoides; species Actenoides lindsayi. The sequence goes on from WTSP01013166.1 coordinate 4,545, forward strand.
AACTGAAATAGAAATTCTCAAACTAGCCCAGTTATAATTATCTCTTAAGGTGCAGTGTAATGTGATGCTTGTCATACAACCGTCTCTAACATTTCTTATTACTCATTCTAATAATAACCTGAATTTTCTGTTAACCTTCATCCCAACAGGAGTAACAGCCAGAAGAATCCTCAAATGATCAGTTGTCACTTAAGGGATCAACTTAGAAAACAAGCAGAAAGAGTATTGTTAAACTATAGTGAATGTGACCTGAAAGTTAAAGACAGGGACAATTTCAGTATAATATTATGACAATTCCCAGCAAGCTTGACAGAATGATAAATACAATTTGTTTCTTATTATCCTTGTTATTATTAACATGGTTCTTTGGGGTTACACTGTACATTGATTACATTTTCTAAAGTGAAAATGCACAGAAAAACATCAGCACAGTGCAGAGTTGGGATTAAAAAAAGTCCCAGAATAAGCCCCACATAACTTCCATCAAAATCTCCCATATTCATATAAGGTAAACTTGCCTTTCTTATAAATAAAATATTTTAGGAAGAAAATATGTTACAATTATTATCTTCAGGCCATCTTCAGTGATGTTTTACGGCAGTGGCTTAAAATAAAAGTCTTAGTCATTCAATATTTTAACTGAAAGCTACATATTATGCAAGCAGTTTATCAAACCCATTGAGATACCTGCCTAATAGTCATGCAACAATAAATAATTATAGCATTTAAAGATATTTTTAGCCTTAGAACTGTCAGATCTGATTGAAGTGTAATGAGCATTAAGGTTAAGTATATGAAGACAATAAAACGTTAGATAAAGCTTGCTCAAGAGAGCTGTACTTCCCCAGTGGAGCTGGGGCAGAGACTTGTAATGATGATGGCTATAGCCAGCTCTTTGCATGGCAGCAGTCTGAGGGTAACATTTGGCGAGTTGGGAGCCAGGCGGGAGATTTTGCACTGCAGCAGAGTTAAACAAGTAAAATACAAATGACACCCTTTGAATTTTGTAGTGATCCCTTCCTCAGCACACACCAGCTGAACAGCAAAAAAGGAGAGTGAAAACTATGTGACACATTGTTATCTTTGTATCTGTGTGCATGTATGTGCTCACTTTTCCTCTCTCTGTTTGAACCATGTTGTCCTGTCAGTCGCTGAGTGATGCGGAAGCGGATTCAGTTAACCATGCTACTGTTTGAAGCTTTGTCAGAGACCAGATCTACAACCCAAGCCTCACCATGAGGCCACTTACCCCTCAACTTCCAGAAGTTTTTCTAGTACCTAGGCAGTAAGAAGAGCCTATTCCTGTTAACCATGATCCTTTCATTCACCTAGACACTGGCAGAGTTAGCTTTTGAACCCTGAAATGTTTATTTCTGAGTGGGTTTTATTTTATTTTGGTTTGGTTTTATACCTCCCTGGCTGCACATGAAACCTCTTCACAACAGCTCAAAGCTTATTCATCAGGAAAAGCCTACGTTGCTGGCTTTTGGACCATAAACCTTTTGCTCATTCTTAGCATGTGTAGAGACCTGAATAGATCTCTGTGTTTATAACCTGAGCTTGTCTTGGCCAGAAATGCAGACACAGAGGACAAAGAGCCTCACATGGATGATGGAGATCAGAGTTCAGTGTTGATTTGCCTGATTCCTTCATGTTTCTCCCTGTAATAGAATCCATGGTCCTGAATTAGGCAGACAGGTTATCTACATAGTGTAATGGGAGAGAGAAGAAGCAAAAAGTCAAGTATTTATGACATTTTGAAACCAGGCCAACTGGGCCGCTGTGAGGTGCTTCACAGCCTGGTATACTGAGGTAGTGATGCGGAGGCATTCTCAGGAGGCTAAGTACTGATGAAGTTTCTTACTGAATTTGACTTCAGGGATAGGAAAGTTTTTTCCTTATCTAAATGTTTTCTACCTCTAAAGATGCAGGTTCATGCCTCTCTTTTACTTAATTTGGAGCAGAATTTGATATGAGCCTGTCCTAATACGAGAAGATGAGGCCTAAAATAGGAAGGGTTTTTCTGCTTATTTGGTCAGACCTTTCCCATGTTTCATCAATCAGTATTTACAAAAGCAGGGACTCCAGCTTCTGTTTTCTGATGACACGAATCAAATTGTCAGAGATATCTTCTGTCTCTGCATTGTTTGATGTTGGGTAAAAGAAGTACACTCTGAGTTTGCCTGCTGGAGAAGACCAGGGAGCATGAAGCATGCTGGCATCAGGATTTTGTTTGAGATGCCAACTCAACTCATGTCTGGAATTGCAAGAGCTTTGAAAAAGTAGAGAAGACAGGTTTCTCCACTAATAGGTCACACTTAGGCATGAATTTTGAGCATCTTGACTGTCAGCTTTGACTGAACCAGCAGATGCCTGTGATTCAGCTAGGAAATCATTCAGTTTTAGATTTCAGAAGTTAGATGTCCACATTTTAGCTATTTATTTCTTTTTATAATCACTTTCAGGGGGTCTTCAAAGAAGACAAACTGCACTCTGGAGCCACTCAGTTCCCTTCACTGTTTGTGAATGATGGATGCCTAATGTAACCAGACCTTACTTTTAGGTGCTTACCTTACAGTCTGTGCTTCTCACCTCCAGGGTTATCTGTAAGCCTCTCTCATAGTTCCTTTTAATTTCAGTAAAAGTAAGAATTAATGATCTATCTGTGTTGGTTTCTGTGAGTGGTCTGTTTGAAAATAAGAACACACAAACCATCCTAGACTAAACTGTCCATTAAGTACAGTGCCTTTGTTATAAAATTGGGTAATGCAGGGTGCCTCAAAGGGAGAACAAAAGTGCCCTATAAAGCATTTTATTTGTTTTATGTAAAGCACAAACAATTTATGGAAATGGAATTTAACTATTACTCAATGTCCAATTATTCAGATCTAAAATAATTCCTGAAGTTGGAGAAATAAAACACTGAATGACTCCATTTAGGAAATCCTTTTGACTCAAGTGCTTTCCTTGAAACAGCAAATAGCTGGATGACCTCAAGCACATACTTAATGTGCCTTGTAATAAAGTAATTTAATTAGCAATTACGCTTTGAAATACTTAACAGTTACTACAAGAATACATTTATACAAAAAGTTTTGTTTTCCTCTGACATCTTGTAGCATAAACTAAGTTCCCTTCTGAATATAGCTCATACATGAGTTCTCCAAATGGTTTTTCAGTGTGTGCAAAGGTGAGCAGTTTTATTTGACAGCAGATCACTAACGGCTGTAAGGTTCTTCTGTCTTAGAGCATAAAAACTAAGCTTGCAGGAGGCCAGCACAAGGCACAGGCCAGGTTCATAGTGTATTAGCCAAGCTCACAGGGCAGCACTCTAATGTTTTTGGTTGGTTGGTTGTTTTTTTCTGGCCAGGTACTGCCATTGGTAGTTACCGTTTTGGTGGCACTGAACTGTGTATCACTTCACAGTGGTTTACATTGGGCCGACAACAGAAACATAACACAGGTGGGTAGCTCTGTCTTAAAAATAGTAAGCACGAGGAGAACAGTATATGTGCATGCATACTTTTCCTATAGTTAATTATGTGTTAATTTGAAATCTTTCAAATAAAAAATGCACTGTATAACAGAGGCAAAAAAAAGAAGCAGGCTAAATTTTTAAAGTGAGACTGAGACTCCCATTGCATAAAAAAAATACTGATACACTCTTCAATTTGGTGGCAGTGATTAAATGAATAAATTAGCTTACTAGTTGTAATACACATTGATACGCTTCTGTTACCTTAGCTGATAAAATCATCAACTCCTATTCAAAAGTCCTTATCATGGTGCAGGAATATCATGCTATTTGTATGATATTGTATAGGGACAACAATATGCTTATATTCTTTGCCAATAGCAAAGAGTTCAGTAGTGCCCAAAGCGCATTCTCGTGTTTTGCATGCTGGTGTGTTTCTTTGTGCTGTTGCTTGCTATTTAGGGACAGCCTGCATCATGCTATACTGGGCGCGTACATCACACCAGATGAGGCTGCTGAGAAAATGCTATAATCTCTTTAGTGCTGCCCATTTTGATGTGCTTGGAAGGTCTTACTAGGCACTAACCTGTGGACTTACCTGTGGAGGCATTAGCACTATCGCTGAAGTATGTTCCTTCAGTAGCACTGTCCCATTTTCATCCCATTGACTCATCCTACAAGGAAGCAAACCTGACAGCATCAAGCAAGTGTAGAAAGCAACTCTCTCTTCCCAACACTAAAGATTTATTTCCCTCTGTGTTTCCGAGGTCCCCTGCTCCTAAATCTCTTTTTTTCTGACCATGGGAATAAAGCCTGCCCCTGGGGTGACTGAAGGCTTGTTCCAGACTTTGAAAAGAGTAAACAAGGACTGTGCTTGCACAGTGCAGGGTAAATCAGCTGTGCAGAGAGCAAAGCAGGGACAGCAAATTACGTAAGGAAAAGATCTTCATCCTGGGACAGGCATATTCAGGAAAAGAAATGCTGTGCAGCTATCTTATATTCTGGTTCCAAAGAGAGGCAATTAGGAGTCCAACCCAGGCATGAACAATTCAATTTCCACTGTCTGTTTTTTATATGGCCACTGGAATGTGTCCTGAGGAACCCGATGGAGCAGAGTACACAGTTTGGCTCCAGGATGTCACAGGGGGAGTGACGTGGACAGATACATGTCCTGGCACTTGCAACTCCCATTTAGGATGTCTGCTTTACTTTTCACTGATAAAAATGTCCTGCATGTGGAACTCTCCTGACCCATCCAGGACCTGCACCAAGTGAAGTAGATGCATTGATAGAGGCAAGAGTTTCCTTATTACTGAGTCTGGGAGTTTCCCTGGTGACCTGCTGCTATCAAACAGAGTTTGGTAGAAGCTTATTGAGGAGGAAGCACCAAATTGATGGCCTGACTTAAGTGCTAAAATGTCCTACTCTTAAAAAAAGGGGCTTAAATTGCATGCTGAACTTGAAGGACCAGTGGCGTTACTGGTTTCCAGGGAAGAGCATATTACGTAAGTCTTTATGTCCTGGGCTGCGAGGACCTACCTTTCTGGTTTAGTTTGCTACATTTTGTACCCATGCCCCACCCCCAAACAAACAAACAAGCAAACCCAAAACAAGACATAACAAGAAAGCTGCAAAACTACAGTGGTCTCAAGGGGTCAGTCACCACAACTCCTAAATCCTGCAGATCAACCTGGTGATTTCTTTTTTGTCTGAAAGCTTGAGAGACTTTGGTTGGTGCAAAAGGGAAACCAGTAGAAAGAATTTGGTATAAATAGAACAAACGGGGAAAGGATAATGCCCTAAATATGGAGCAATATTAAAAATGTCTGGGGTAGCACTGGGTTGTGTACGTTAGTAAGAAATTGTATATTTAAGGTGTAGAGTCCTTTTGAAAGGCATACATCTCAAGATGTATCCAGAAATGGATATAGTAGTTATTTCTTCATCTTTCATTCAGTATTTAAGAGCTTTGCAGTATACAACATACACTGAAGACTGAGTGTGTACAAGTGTAATCTCTGAAAATGTTGACAAGAGAATTACTGCTGTTAAGTTTATCCTCACTTTAGTATGCTTAGATAGCTATGAGGACTTACTGGTAGAACTGTCCCATCCAAATACCACATTGTCACTTGCTACGACAGAGCACAATGATTACAGTACCATTCATGGTCACATTTTATGTTACTTGTTTCATGCATTGGTGGCATGGCCATACTGCAAAGGTAAAATATATTGTTATTACTTTCTCTGAGAAGTTTTATAGTATAGCTGTGAAGTATAAACCATTTTCATTAAGTTTCCTATTCTGGCTAAACCATGCACATAAACCTGTATTTGAGTCTTCACGAGAGGTTGTTGTAGAGATACCTACACCCCTGTGCTTTCCAGCAATACATGGGAGCCTCCCTGCTTTTTCTTAGAGGTTTTCTCTGGTAATTGTTACAAATGTTGTTTTTTTGCTTATTTTGTTTTTGCTTATAATCTCATTTTTCACCAATCTGCTTCATCTCATGTGATGAGCCCATCAGATAGAGGAGTTAAGGTTTTCTAGACCACAACTGAATTTGAATGGAAATAAGACAGAATTGAGCAGGACACGAGGACCAGGACTCGTCGGTGTCCTCCTACTTTTCCAGTCTGCATGAGGTCCGTGCCTCAGCACAGGGTTAGGATGAGCTACATGGAGGGGAGTACTGTCCTGCAAATAAAAAGGTTCATGGCCAGCTGTATGTAATAACTGAATTGGAAAAGGTAAGCATTACACAGCACGGAGTACAAAACTGAGTAGTTTGTAGGTACAGTTGTTTCTCTATCTTGTGTCAGCAAGGAGAATGCAGAAGACCATGGCCAATCACATGTAATCCCAGCCCTGCACTTGTATGGGGCTCAGGCAGATATTCAGAAAGCAGCACTACCATTTTTGGCTGCTTCCTCTGTGACAGGTGGGCAGGATCCCAAAGATATAGATTATGCCATTTGGTTTTTTCTGAGTGAAGTGTAATATTATTGAATCAGGGAAATCACATTAGGATTACGCTAGTGATGATGTATCCTACATGGTTAGGTCTTCAGATGTGTAGAGGAACACTCAGTGAGTCAGCCCTGCAATTTTTGGTGGAGTAGGTCTATTCCGGTGTGTGGGTGTTCACAGAACAGTTACGTAAGTGTCAGGGTAGCAAGGAACTTTTGACATTTTTGGCATCTTAACTGAGTTCTTTTCAGTCAAAAATACACTAATTGTTGTACTCACATTAAACACATATCATTGCTTTAACTGGATTTGGGGGGCATTTTTTTAAGCATTAATTGTCAGGGAAAGATATTGGAGCAGTTTTATTCTTGAGAAAACAAGAGAGTTTTCACAGTTACAGTGAAACGAACATTTACAAGAACTGTTTTAAATCATGTAAGAGAGTGTGAAAGTAGCTATGCCATATGCCTGGATTTTACTATGGTAAAGTTAATTACTGCCACTGCATGCAAGAGCGCATCAGCAATTTCATCATCACACCCACCCTCAACCACTTTTCTCTCTCTCTCTCTTTTTTTTTTTTTTTTTTTAGTTTTAGTTTTGACTTTTTTTCCTATATAGTTTTGGGGCTACAGAATGATAATGCAGCCTCCAAACTAACACTTGAAATTCTCTATGGCCTATATTCAGGGTGAGTAGGTTTGGTATTCCACTGAAGTATGGTGGAGTAAATTACAAGGCAACTTCTTTTCTACATGCATTACTGAGGGAAAGGAGAACTGGTTTGTCTCCCAAGAGCAAGATACCAAAATTAGTAAGACTAGGTCAGTATCCAAATGTCGTTTTCAGAGATTTCTCTCTAAAGATTAAATATGAAATAAACAGAAACCGATTACTGTTTTCTTTCTTATTTGATGCAACTTGTGCCTTTGGTACCAAAACTCTCCAGTGAAATTAGCCAATGGACTTTTTATTTCTTTTTGTCTGGATAAATATGAAGTATTTCAAATTATCATTACCTTGATATACTGTCTCTTCTTCTACATGTACAATTAACAATCTAGGTCATAATTCTGAAGGGTGCTGAGCATCCAACTGATATGGCTGGATTTTGCCATCCAGCAAAACAGCATATGTCAATGGCTCTTGAAGAGTCAACAAGTGGCTGTAGGGTGTTTTTCACATAAAAAAAAGTACATTTTCTGAAGTCAGTCAGAGAGAAGGGCTCTGTTACATCCTCTGTGGGTTCAGAGTGAGAACTAAACCTACCATCACCTGCTTGTCCACACACAGCATGTTATCTGTGTTACCAAGTCCTTACCAAGACTGGAAATAAGTAAGATGAGGACTCTGCTAGTGGTATTATATGGTGAGGTATCACTGGGATAGCCTGTGTTCTTTGAGTTTGAACCATTATTTTTTTGGCCAGGAATATTCCTAATTAGTGAGGACAACTTCCGCCTGGATGTTCTGGCTTAATGATATATGTTATACCAGCTCAGACTCTTAGCATAAGGGGGTACATTTTATTACTTGTCTCTGAAATTAGCAGACTAAAAGATTGAATCTGAAGTCACTGCAATCATCCAATTGCTTCTCCAAAACTTAGAAAATTCTGGAGATCTGCAGCATAAATCCATGGCCTTCTATCACTCGCAGCCTGATGGACTGAAGGGATTCATTGTTCTGGTGTGTGCAGGAGGAATTGCTTAAATCCAATGAACAAAAACAAAGGGACTCTCAGTGCCTCATATTTCCTCCCCAGGATTTATGCAAAGTAAATAAAGGAACCAAGCCTTCTGCATTGAGTGCTCGGGATGAGAGCACTCTTCACTCTAGCTCAGTGCTTTCAACAGCCACCCGTGTTGATTCATGTAGTTACTCAGAGAAATTTGGAAGCAAATAAGCATGAGTTCTTGCATACCAAGAGCTCTCTATGCTCACTGATAAAATTAATCCCTCTTAGATTCAGACACAAACTGATTATTTAAAAACAACTGCTCCTGCTCCTTTGAGACTTATTAACAACACACGTGATGTCTTTGCTATGTCAGGTGGACAAGAACTGTTACATACAGGTAGGGAGAGGTCACTTATCCACATCATTCACATTCAGGGCAACTCAGAAATGTACAACAGGATATTTCCTTTGACACATTTCATTAGCTGGGCTTTTTTTTTTCTTTTATGAAAACCTGCAAAAGTATGAATACTGCATTATTAGTTGGTAAAGATAAGAAATACATTGCTATACGAAAATACAGATTACAATCTGCTAATTGTCAGATGCACACCTGTCCCTCTCTATTGAGGAGTTATCACTTGACTCAATCACTTTGAAGCTATTTATGTTATCTGAGTAAAATGATCAGTATTCTCAAGCTAGAAACTGGACTGGGAACAAACAGCAATAGGTATTCTGGTTTTAGTGGCAAGACAACTGTAGGTAAATGGACCCATTTCTCTTCATCAATATATTCCACAACAAATAGCACCTGTAACATTAAAATAACATCAAGAGACAAAAGGAAAATTCATAGCAATTAGAATAACAGTAGTCTGTGCTGTGAAAACCATTTTAGGTGCAGTGCCTCACCTCTCTGTGAGTGGTGTTGCAGCAGTTTTTCAAGCTAAGTTAGCTGACATAGTAAAGCAAAAGTCTGAAATAGGACTCATGGTGTTGATTGTATTTTTGCTCTTACAAGCATAGACCATAATGATATTGCAGCTGAGTCCCTGCAAAAATTATATAGCATATTACTTTAGAAGGCAAATAAGGCCAAAATTAAAGGACTTTTTATTGCCAGGGCTTGGAATTATCAGTCTCTCTGATCATCCATTAAGATGGATTCGGCACATTGTTTTTAGAAAGAAGGGGAAAATGAACTTCTGACCACAGAGACAGTAGAAATGAGGTGGGAAAAACATGCCAGAAGCATCAGGTCCAGCTGTGGCAAAGTAAGCTCCAACCAGGGATTAGAAATAAGGTAGAGGTGACCCCAGAACCTCCTATGCCAACAGCTGCCCTGTGGATCTGTGCAGCTCTAGCCCTGTGCCTCTTGTTTCCTTTCCTCCCAAATTGTCCCCTGACCTTCATATTCAGGCCTTCAAAAATGTGTTGAAACTCAAGGTGTCTATTTTAATTTCTGCTGCTGGGTGAGAGGGCACCTCACACTTCTCCATGAGCATGGCCTAGTTCACTTTCAGAGGAAGTATGAAATGCTTCTTGAGAAGTGGTGGGGAGGACTTTGTTCTCTGACTTCTTTCCTTCCCTCCGGTCCAAAGAAAGGCTTCTAGGAAGCAATTTATTTAGAGTTTTTTTGCAAGACATAGCACTTCTAGGAACCTACAGTCACTGTATACTTGGAAGAGAGAAGATGGGTTCATTATTTCAGAATTTATTTTCTAAAATTTTATGTCAAAGATTTCTTCCCAAGGTTTTCTTAGCACAAGGTCCATGTTCTTCTGAAATTTCCTGTATGTTTTCAGGGCTTTCATGACATCATGTGGGCTATATTTGCTATGGAATGGCCCTTGAAATTTTACCTTCCAAGAGTCAATTTCAGCTGAAGTAGCCCAAAGATCACATAAATATTTATTTATTTATTTATTTCCCTGCTGTCAGTGACATTTGTGAATGATGGAAAACCATCCATATGGCTAAACAGACTATCTCCACTCCCCCACAAGTAGTGACTTAGAGGATGAAAGTAATTTTCATCCTGATCATCTGTTTTGTAACAGGATATTTATCTCAAGCTTTCAAGAATGTCATTATTATTGAGGGAGGAGGGGAATGGGCAGTAAGACAGGATCTGTAATAGATTATTGATGCTGGGAAGTGGGTAAGCTGGAGGGAAGGAAGCCTGCCTGAACCCTACCAGCCCTGCTATTGCCCAGAAAAAGGGGCTGTGGGCCCATGATAATGCAAGGAGGAGGAAGCATTCTCACTGTGGTCAATTAGGAGTCCAAGGAGACTAAGTGGATTTTGAAAAATGGTAGGACCCTGAAAGGGAGGGAGATGGTGACACATGTAATGAATGTGGAGAGAGGACAGGTTAGGACAGGGACTAGGGACAAGGCTGTAAAACTGTTTCTGTGAGCATATGCTTGAAGGCTAATCCTGTTACACTGCAGGGAGGCTGAATCTCAGCTGTGGGACTTTGTTCCAGTTAAGTAAATGGCATGATTCTGATTGATACTGGCCCAGAGTATGGCTCAGTGGTTGTAGCTACCTAAAACCAACCTAATATAAACTCCATTTCTGAACTAAGAAACATGAAAATTTCAAAGCTTTTTGCTTCCAGTCAGGACTTCCAGGGGTGGTATTAATAGCTTTGGTGAACTGTATTCCATTGATTTAAAGCACCTGTGCTTCTGAAAGTCAGGATTTTATCAATTTTTTATCACTTACACAGGAAGCAGTGCTGAGCTTAATGCTATTTATCCAGCTGGACATATTGACTTTGACTTAGGAGATCAAAGCATTTGGGTTAGGGATTGTGTAACATCTTCCTATGAGAACTGTCAGGGGTAAATTTACCAAAGACTGAAACTGTGATTGATGATCATTTTGCATGAGTGTTCAGAATCAAGAAGCACACAATAGACCCTTTCTCTTAATGGAGCTGCGGGCTGTGGCACCTCTAAACATATATTTTGAAACACATTTCATCACATCCTGGAACATAACAGTACACAAAACCCTGGAAGGACACTTGAAAATGAGCTTTCCCTCAGCTACAAGAAGGTGACCCAAAATCCTTGAAGTAGCTTGCTATAGTCCAAATTGGGAGTCAGTGAGGGGAACAAGTTATTTGGATTTTTTGGTGGGTTTGTTTGGGGTCTTTTGGTGGGTTCTTTGGTTGATTGGTTGGTTTTGTGTTTTGTTTTGTTTTTCTTTTTATCTTTGTTTGTTGTTGTTCCTCCTTTCCTTTCCTTTCCTTTCCTTTCCTTTCCTTTCCTTTCCTTTCCTTTCCTTTCCTTTCCTTTCCTTTCC